>CAUYRH010059208.1:0-46112 GCA_963574655.1 Perodicticus potto
CCTGTAGTCCCAGCTACTTGGGAGGCGGAGGCAGGAGACTCGCTTGAGCCTGGGAATTAGAGGTTGCTGTGAGCTGCGATGCCACAGCACTCTACCCAGGGTGACAGCTTGAGGCTCTGTCTCAAAAAAAAAAAAAAAAAATTCTCAGCAACTTTATTAATAAATTGGTTTTAAATGCATAGATTTATATCTGGGTTCTCTATTCAGTTCCATTGGTTTATGTGTCTATTTTTATCCCAGTGCCTTGCTCTTTTGGTTACCATTGCTTTGCAATAAATTTTAAAGTCAGGTAGTATGGTACCTCCAGCTTTGTTCTTTTTGCTCGGGATTGCTATGGCTATTGAAAATCTGTGGTTCCACAGAAATTTTAGGAAGTATTCTCTGTTTCTATAAAGAATATCATCAGTATTTTGATAGGGATTACACTGAACCTGTACATTGTTTTGGGTAGTATTGTCATTTTAACAATATTAATTAATCTAATTTATCAGCATGAAATATCTTTCCACATTTTTATATCCTTGTATTTCTGAGGTCTCAGTTGTCATGTGTCCTTTTTCATTTCTGATTTTATTTGGGTCTTCTCTTTTAGTCTAACTAAAGATTTGTAAATTGCTTACCTTTTCCAAAAAAAAATTTTTCATTTATCTTCTGTATTTTTTTTCTTGGTTTAATTTATTTCTGCTGTGATCTTTATTATTTCTTTTCTTGTAATAATTCTAGGTTTGGTATGTTCTTGCTTTTCTACTTCCCTAAAATGTACCACTAAGTTGTCAATCTGGAATTTTTCTATTTTTTTATATATGAATTTATTACTATAAATTTCCCTCTTGGTATTGCTTTTGCTATAGCCCATACATTTTTGGCATGCTATATTTCCTTTGCATTTGTTTCCAAAAAATTTTAAGCTTTCTTCTTAGTTTCTTCGTTGACTCATGGGTCCTTTAGGAGCATATTTTTTAATTTCCATCTGTCTATTTTCCAGGGTTTCCCCTTGTTAATGACTTCTAGTTTTATTCCACTGGGGTCAGAGAAGACACTTGATATAATTTCTATTTTTTTTTGTTTGTTTTGTTTTATTGTTTATTTATTTATTTATTTTTGAGACAGAGCCTCAAGCTGTTGCCCTGGGTAGAGTGCTGTGGCATCAACAGCTCATAGCAACCTCCAACTCCTGGGCTCAAGCTTTTCTCCTGCCTCCACCTCCCAAGTAGCTGGGACTACAGGCACCCGCCACAAAGCCCAGCTATTTTTTAGTCATTGTCCTCTGGTGGGCCCGGGCTGGATTCGAACCCACCAGCTCTGGTATATGTGGCTGGCGCCTTAGCCACTTGAGCTACAGGCACCGAGCCCCCTTCTATTATTATATTATAGTCTATCTCACCTTTTAGGTCTATTAATGTTTGCCTTATATATTTGAGAGCTCTAGTATTGGGTGCTTAGATATTTATATTTGCTAAATTACCTTGTTAAACTGATACTTTTACATGTATCATTTTATAGGTATTCTTTGTCTTCTTTTATAGTCTTTGACTTACAGTCTAATTTATCCGACATGAATATAGCTACTCCTGATCTGTTTTGGTTTCTGTTTGGTTTTTGATTTTTTGTTTGTTTGTTTGTTTTGAGACAGAGTCTCACTTTGTTGCCCTTGGTAGAGTGCCTGGCATCACAGCTCACAACCTTAAACTCTCGGGTTTAAGCAATCCTCTTGCCTCCCAAATAGCTAGAGTCCTAGTATAGTATAGGTGTCCACCACAAAGCTGGCTATTTTTAGAGACGGGGTCTTACTCTTTCTCAGGCTGGTCTCAAACTCCTGAGCTCAAGCAATCTACCCGCTTTGGCCTCCCAGAGTGCAAGGATTATAAGAGTGAACCACCAAGCTCAGCTTCTGTTTTGGTTTCTAATTGCATGGAGCATCTTTCCACCCATTTAGTTTCAGTCCATGTGTGTCTTTATAGGTGAAGTGGGTTTCTGAAGGCAGCATATAGTTAGGTCTTGTTTCTATATCCATTCAGCCACTCTGTGTTTTCTAATAGGCGAATTGAGACCATTTACATTCAGTGTTATTATTAATAGGTAAGGACTAATTATTGCCATTTTGTTATTTGTTTTCTACTTGTTAGGAGATTCCTCTCGTCCCTTCTTACTGTCTTCCTTTATAGATAAGTAATCATTTCTAGTAATTTTTGTTTGTTTGTTTTGCTCTTTTTATTTTTCCTTTAGAGAAAGAGTAAAACTCGTTACCCAGCTAGAGTTCAATGGCATAGTCATCACTAACTGCAGCCTTGAACTCCAGGACTCAAGCAATCCTCCCACCTCAGCCTCCCAAGTGGCTGGGACCACAGGTATGTTCCTCAACATCTGATGAATTTTTCTTTTTAAAAAGAGGGTCTTGCTAGGTTGTCCTGGCTAGTCTCAAACTCTAGGCCTCAACTGATCCTACCATCTCAGCCTCCCAAAGTGCTGGCATTACAAGCATAAGCCACCATGTCCGGTCTCTGGTAGTATGTTTTAATATGTTACTTTTTATTTTTAATGAATCTCTTATAGACTTTTCCATTGTGGTTACCATGAGGCTTACAGAAAACGTTATAGTTACAACAAGTTATTTTAAAGAAATGACAAGTTAGAATGCAAATACAAGAATAAAAACAGGGTGATGCCTGTGGCTCAGGAGTAGGATGCCAGCCCCATATACCGGGGCTGGCGGGTTCAAGCCCAGCCCTGGCCAAAAATGCAAAAAAAAAAAAAAAAAAGAAAGAAAGACAGACTAAAAACAAAGGAAAAAAAATAATAATAATAATTCTACACTTTATCTCCACACACCCCCACATGCATCTGAATTCTTAGTTGGTGCAATTTACATATTTTTAAATTACCTATCTCTTAACAAGTTGCTGTAGCTACTATTTTTGAGATTTGTCTTTTGCACTTCATATTAGACTTCGACTATGAATACAGCAATGGGATATTCTGGATTTGTCCATGTACTTAATTTTTCCCTGGGCCTTTTTGCCTTAACGTGGTTTTTTGAAGTACATCCCCCGCCTATTCCATTAGTGTTTTTTTTTCTTTCAGCCTGAAAGTATCAGCCCTGGGGAACTACAGCTTCTCTCACTTGGCATTTCTTGCAAAACATTCTGGTTATCATGAACTATCTCAGCTTTGTGGTCTATGAAAGACTATGACTCTTAGCTGGGCGTTGTGGCGAGCGCCTGTAATCCCAGCTGCTCGGGAGACTGAGGCAAGAGAATCACCTAAGCCCAGGAGTTGGAGGTTGCTGTGAGCTGTGTGATGCCACGGCACTCTACCGAGGGTGATAAAATGGGACTCTGTCTCTACAAAAAAAAAAGAAAGACTATGGCTCCTTCAAATCTGAATGAAAATATTACTACAATAACCTTGGATTGTATTTCTTTTTCTTGGAGTACTTTGAAAATAGAGGCTGAGGCAGGTAGATTACCTGAGCTCACAGGTTCAAGACCAGCCAGAGCAAGTGTGAGACTCTGTCTCTAAAAATAGCCAGACACTGTGGTGAGTGTCCATAGTCCTAGCTACTTGGTATCCCGGCTGAGGCAAGAGAATCGCTTGAGCCCAAGAGTTTGAGGTTGTGTGAGCTATGATGCCATGACACTCTACTAAGGCTGACAAAGTAAGACTCTGTCTCAAAAAAAAAAAAAAAGAAAAGAAAAGAAAACTAGCCTTTCACTCCCTCTGCCTTATTGGGTTTCTGCTGGGAACTCTGTTGACAGAAGAATTAGAACTCCTTGAAATGTTACCTGCTTCTTATCTTTTACTGCTTTTAGAATCTTCTCCTTGTCTTTGAACTTGGAAAGTTTATTAAATGCTTTGGGTAGTCTTGTTGGGGTTGAATCTGTTTGGTGTCCTAAGACCTTCCTATATCTGAATATTTATATCTTTCTCAACTTTTGAAAAGTTTTCTATTATTTCTTTGAATAATCTTTCTACTCCTTGCTCTTGCTCATTAATTCTTAGATATAATCTTTCAAGGTAAGTTTCTATCCATATGTTGAAGGCAGCCTTCAATCCCTTTTGTTCTTTTTTTCTCCTCTATGTATTTTCAAAAAGCTGGTCTTGGACTCACTGATTCTTTCCTTTGCTTGGTTCAGTCTGTTGTTGAGCCTCTAAGACTTTAGAGCCTCAGTTCAGCAAATATATTTCTCAGTTACTTTTATTATTTCATTTTCTTTGTAATAAATTTCTGATAATTTTTTTTTTTTTTCTTTTTGAGGTGGTTTCACTATGTCACCCTCGGTAGAGTGCTATGGCATCACAGATCACAGCAACCTCTAACTCTTGGGCTTAAGCAATTCTCTTGCCTCAGCCTCCCAAGTAGCTGGGACAACAGGCGTGGGCCACAACACCCAGCTGTTTTTTTATTGCAGTTGTCATTGTTGTTTAGCAGGCCCGGCTGGGTTCGAACCTGCTGGGTATGTGGCTGATGCCCCAACCACTGAGCTACAGGCACCGAGCCTCTAATAAATTTCTATAATACTTTTCTGTGTTAATCTTTGGAGATCACTGAATTTCCTTAAAACTTGTACTTTAAATTATTGGTCAGAGAGTCCACAAATATCCATCTCATTAGGGTCAGTCAATGGATTTTTGTTTTGTCCTTTTGGGGAGGTCATGATTCCCTGTTTCTTTTGGTTTTTATTGAATGTATTTGCTTACTGAACCTTAGTGCTAGGTCACTGCCTCTTTTTTAGCTCTAGGTGATGCTTTAAGCCCAGGTTGACAATGGCTCTAGTAAATGGTCAGAGCACTGCCTATCCCACATGGAAGAAGTGCCAAAGAGATTCTCCAGGCAGTGTGGGTGGCGAGCTCAGTGTTCACGCCCAGGGGCCCTGGGGAACTACAGCTTCTCTTACTTGGCATTGCCTTGGGCAGAGACACAAAGCAGAGGTTCAAGGGGAAAGTGGTCCTGTCTTCCCTGCCTCTCCCCAGGGATATTGTTCCCATCAGATGGAAAGGATGTTACCTGTGGTTAAGGCAAGGGCAGTGTTCTGCCACGGAATTCGAGAAGGTGGAAAAGCTATCCGATCTCCTCAATTTTACTTTTTCCAATATAGAAACTGTTGAAAGGAGATTTCTGTGCCATTGGCGCCTGGCAGAATGGGCGGAGAGGAGGAACCACAGATATGGAAGTCTGATTTTCCTTCTACCTGCTCCAAGTTTTTCCACTTCTCTGTGGCCCTGGAAACTGTTCCATCCTCATACTTGAATTCTGGGTTATTGCTGGGGAGGATCTCAGCACCATATTCTCTTTTGTTGTTGCTTTTTTAGTTTTCTGTGGGGAAGAAAGAAGCCGGCTTGCTTCTCAGCTGTCATTTTGGAACTGGAAATCTCTCCGTAAGACTGCTGTCTGTCAGATGCTGAAGCTTGAAGTTTACAGGGCAATTAAAAAGGGAAGTTGACCTTGGAGTTAGAGAAGCTGAAGGAAGATGCAGGCGTGGTGATGGGCCCAGCTGCTGCCCCACAGCCATGAGATGAGTCAGCAGATAAGCAAAGCTGTGTGAACGCTCCAAAGCACCTCTCCCAACATTCTGAGTTAAAAACAAGGGCCCACAAAATCACCCTTAGCAAGAAATTTTATCTGCCCTGAACTGACCTGTGCCCTAACATTCTATTGTTCCAATATTTTATGGCTCCCACTAAGCCAAACTATCATCAGCCACACACACACACACACAAAACTGTAATTTCATTAAACATCACCAACAAATTTTAGAAAAAAATAACTAATTTTATTTAAAATTGTTAACATTTCATGTATATAGGACATATATTCTTTAATAAAAAAGGTAATTAAAAATTCCCATTGGACTTTCTGAAGGCAGTCCTGATGTAGGGTTTCCCCTTCCAACAACATCTTTTGGGTTCTTTTGTGTTGACCAAAACAGCTTTCACTATCACAGAAAATCAAGATAAATGAACTACACGTATGAAATGCCAATTCTAAGTTAATATTGCTATCACAGTATCTGTGTGTCTCCTTACTGATAATAGGAGCTCTCGCTGATTCAGCCCACGATCAATGGCATGCACATATATAAGACTAGTATTTAAGAAAGGCAACAAATCTGTTACAAAATTGTAACAGAACCTAAAAACTACTAACTTTATAGCGTAATCATTAAGTTTATTTGTGCGAACAAATTAAAAAAGTGTCACAGAGAGATGTCCAGGTAAACCCGGGAATAAAAGTACTGGTTAGCTCTAGACCTAACTCCATAAGCACTAAAACTACCTCAGTATTTATACTGTGGACTTTGATCTCCAACACAATACAAAAAGACAAAAGGCAGAGTATCAATATATGAAAACTATCAGCATTTTCTTGTATAAGCACTAATTTACTTAAAGTAGTATACCATTTACAGTATTTTTATAAATTATAAAAAATTTTACTCATTGTCATAAATGGAAGGTCATTCCATCTTCTCAGGTAAGATGCCCTAATATCATAAAGATGTCAATTCTCCCCAAAGCAAATCTGTAAATCTAATACATCCTCAGTCAAAATTCTAGTGGTATTGTGTTTAGAAATTCAAGCAAACTCCAAATATATGGGCAAAAGGATCACTTGAGCCCAAGAATGTGAGGTTGCTGTGAGCTATACTTCCTTGGGACTCTACCAAGGACTACAAAGTAAAATTATTTCCCCTCAAAAAAGAAAAAAAAATGTGTATATATATGTATATATACACACCACATACAGATATAAAGGAAAGAAAAATAAAAAGGCACAAATAATTGAGCCAACTTTGAAAATAGTCAAAGATAAGAGAAACTGTCCTAGCTGGCACTTAACATCACTAGCCATTTGGCCAATGCAAATTAAAACCATAATGTGCCTTCACTACACAAATATTAGAACTAAAATAAAAAATAGTGACAATACCAAATCCTGGTGAGGCTACAAAGAAAGTGGATCTCACATACATTGCTGGTGGGAATGTAAAATAGTACAGCCATTCTGGAAAACAGGTTGGCAGTTACTTCAAGAACTAAACATACACTTACCATACCATCCAGCAATCATGTTCCTGGGCATTTATCCCAGAAAAAGCAAAAATGCATATCCATACAATATAGTGTACAAGGATGTCCACAGCAGCTTTATTTGTAATAGGCAAAAACTAGAAACATCCTAGATATCTAGATGAATAGTTAAATTGTGATACAAAAATATCATGGAAAGTACTCAACAATTAAACAAAACAAACTATTGATATATTCAACAATGTGGGTCAATCTCAATCTTAAAAGATTACATAGTATAAAAGTACATTTATGAAGCATTCTTGTGATGACAACATTACAGAGGAAGAACAGTGATTAGTGTCCCAGAGGTAGGGATGGTAAGGGCCAGGGAGATAAGTTTAACCAAGAAGACTGACAAGAATGAGATCTTTGTGGGGATAGCATAGCTGCTGTGTCTTATTACAGATGTGGTTACAGGACTCTACCCAGGTAATAAAATGGCCCAGGGCTATACAACACAGGCATTGTACAAAGTCAATTTCTTGGTTTTGCTACTGTCCTACAGTTGTACAAAATAGAACCATTAAGGGAAACGGAAATCAGGTGAAGCTGGGCATGAGTATAAAATGTTAACTGTGGCTCAGCGCCTGTAGCTCAGTGGTAAAGGCGCCAGCCACATACACCGGGGTTGGTGGGTTTGAGCCCGGCCTGGGCCAGTTAAACAACAATGAAAACTGCAACAAAAAATAGCTGGGCGTTGTAGGGGGCGCCTGTAGTCCCAGCTACTTGGGAGGCTGAGGCAAGAGAATCGCTTAAGCCCAAGAGTTGGAGGTTGCTATGAGCTGCGATGCAATAGTACTCTACCCAGGGCGACACAGTGAGACTCTGTCTCAAAAAAAAAAAAAATTAAATTAAATTAAATATTAACTGTGAGGGACACAAAACCTCCCTGTACTATTTTTTGCAACTTTCTGTGAATCTATGTGTAATTGTATCAAAATAAAGCTAAAACAAAAATAAATGAGAAGAATTGTTCAGATAGGGGAAAAATATATAGTACAAAAACATAATATTAAAACAGCAAGGTACTGGAGCAAGAATAAAATTTTTTTTTTTTTTTGAGACAGAGTCTCACTATGTCGCACTTGGTAAAGTGCCATGGCGTCACAGCTCACAGCAACCTCAAACTCTTGGGCTTAAGCAATTCTCTTGCCTCAGCCTCCCAAGTAGCTGGGACCACAGGCGTCCGCCACAACGCCTGGCTATTTTTTGTTGCAGTTGCCATTGTTGTTGAGCTGGCCCGGGCTGAGTTCGAACCCACCACCCTCAGTGTGTGTGGCTGGCGCCCTCACCACTGTGCTACAGACGCGAAGCCAAGAACAGATAAGTAAATCAAAGGAATAGGATCCAAAGTTCAAAATTTTTATGAGAATGTAATATACAATGTGTGGCAACACTATCTTTGGGAGAATGAAAGAATGATACCAGGAAAACCGGCACACTATAAGGAAAACAAACTAGATCACAAACTTGTAACATATAAAAAGGTAAACGCTAGAATTATCTACAGACCAATAAGTTTAAAAAAAAAACTATAAAGTTAGTAGTATATATAACACAGGAGAGTAACTGTGTGACAGAGAATTGAGAAAAGACTTCTGAAGTAAAATCCCCAAAAGATAAACCATAAATCCAAAAAAGTTTTTATTTAATTATATCAGAATTGACAATTTGTATTCAATGAGCACATCACTGAAAAAGATTATAAACAAATAACACATAAGAAACAGATATATTTGTAATATTTAAAGAACTAGTATTTAAAAAATACAAAAACATCTGCAAGACTGGGCGGGGTGGCTCACGCCTATAATCCCAGCCTTCTAGGAGGCAGAGGTGGGTGTATTGCTTTAGCTCAGGAGTTTCCCAGACCAGCCTGTGCAAGAGTGAGACCCCGTCTCTAAAAATAGCCCGGCATTGTGGTAGGCGCCTTTAGTTCCAGCTACTTGGGAGGCTGAGGCAAGAGAATCACTTAAGCCCAAGAGTTTTAGGTTGCTATGAGCTGTGATGCCACAGCACTCTACCGAGGAAAACAACAGAGTGAGACTCTGCCTCAAAAAAAAAAAAAAAAAATTTTTTTTTTCAAGACAAGAAACATCTGCAAATCAGTAAGAAAAAGACTGAATCCCCAAAATAAAAATGGGTAAAAGGATGAACAGGTAGTTTTTCAAAAGAAAAAAATCGAAAAAGATAAAACACATATGAAGAAATGTTTAAGTTCATTAGTAACTGTGAAATTTAATATAAAATGGGATTTCATTTTGTATATATCAGTCTGGAAACATCAGGGCACTGAATAGCACAAGCACTGGTGGAATACACAGACAGGGAAACTCACAAACTGCCTTCAGGCATATTGACCACTGCAGCTGTTCTAAAACACCATCTGGCAGAACTTTAATAAAACATACAAATACCCAGTGATCTGGAGATCACATTCCTGGATATGTATCTCAAAGATAGTATCACAGAGGTCTGAAAGGTATGTTTGTCTTAGTATTATCTATAGTGTTAGGAAAATGGGAGTCCAAACATTGTGCAGCAATTAGAAGTAATGAACAGCAACGCAAATAGATCTTCACAACATAGTAGGGGAGAAAAAAATTATAACAAAATATATACCCTATCTCTACAAAGTCAAAAATGCAGACATCGAAAACAATACACATTTAATAACACATACAAACAGAAGGATACTCATCACACAGAATGGATGCCAGTGGGTTGATGAGCAAGAAGATGGGGTGGGATTTGGAAATAAAAAGTAACGAATAAAAAAACACGCTTCTCATGAGGAAGACAGAAAACCAGGTCACGACTTTATTTTTTTTTTTTTTTTTTTTGAGACAGAGCCTCAAGCTGTCACCCTGGATAGAGTGCTGTGGCATCACAGCTCACCGCAACCTCCAACTCCTGGGCTCAAGCGAGTCTCCTGCCTCCGCCTCCCAAGTAGCTGGGACTACAGGTACCCGCCACAACGCCGGGCCATTTTTCTGGTTGTAGCCGTCACTATTGTTTGGCGACCCAGGCTGGATTCGAACCTGCCAACTCAGGTGTATGTAGCTGGCGCCTTAGCTGCTTGAGCCACAGGTGCGTAGCCCAGGTCACGACTTTAAAGGTTCTCAAGGCTAAAGCTATTCCATGGAAGCTTTAAACTTCAAAACAAAACTTATAGCCAAGATAAAAGCAAAATACAAAAGATACAAGGGTCACTACCCCAAAATTTACATTAAATTCCCACAGTAGTATCCAACAAGGCAAAACCAGTCACTTTGATTCATCCAGCAACTGATATCTTTTAAAATGTAGCTATGGATGGCAATAAGAGAAAATAAATTGTATATTCTCATTGTCCTGTTATTTAGGGCTCTAGAACGGTTTTAAAGTAAAGACAGACATTTAAACAAATGAATTCCTCCACCAAAATCACTAATTGACACTAACAACGAAGCATTTGCTACATTTATACTGGTTTGTTTTCCCAACTTAAAATTAGTAAGATTCGTTGTTCTAGATGAAACCAAGGCAGTTTTAGATTTTTTGTAATAATACAGGCTTTTTCCGCTGGGCGCAGTGGCTCATGCCTATAATCCTAGCACTCTGGGAAGCCGATGTAGGAGAATCTCTTGAGTTCAGGAGTTTCAGACCAACCTCCGCAACAGCAAAAGGTTTGAGACCAACCTCCACAACCTCCATCTCTACTGAAAATATAAAAAAGTAGACAGGCACAGTGGTGGGTGCCTGTAGTCTCAACTACTTGAGAGGCTGAGGGGGAGAATCACTTGAGCTCAGGACTTTGAGGTTGCTGTGAGCTACTGCTGACTACACTGCACTCTAACCTGGGCGACAGAGTGAGACACTGTCTCAAGAAATAATAATAATAACAAAAGCAGTCACATTTTTTCACTTTTTTGCTGCCCTCTACCTTCACATAGTCACATATTTGCTTATAAAGATGCAGACACAAATTAAATTTTTGTATAAGAAATGTCAAAAACACAATCCATTTCATTCTTACAACAAGCAATTCTTGCAAGCTTGTCCCTATTATTCTAATAAATAGACACCTGAAAAAATCAGTTTGCCTTTTGTGTCTCCTGGCAACTGTTACTGAAAAAGAAAACTGTAGTTGCCACTGACTAACACCTTAAATCGGCAGGATCAATGATATTAATGTAGTTTGTGATGCAAATGGAGCTTCCAGGGGTTCAGACTATAAGAATCCGCAAATTCTGTCTAAGATCTGAGAAACTGACATAGTGAGTCAAAAACATAAAAAACACAAGCTTTGAATCAAAGGCAAGGCCGTGTTAACTCCAAACATAGCTTCAGAACGCAGGGACCCACTAGTGAGTGAATGAGAGGGGCAGACAAATCCTAGGGCAAAGAAATGAGAACTAGCAGGTGCATCTCAAACATAGAACTCTCAGTGGTGTCAGTACCTTGGGCAAAGGCAAATCGAACAGTACTAATACGTGAAGCGAGACCTATGAACCCCCAAAGTCAGCACATCACTCAAAAGCTGTCAAAAACCATTCATGATCTCACTAATCACTTTTTTAGATGGTCCCCGAGAGCAAGGCAGTCCCACCTGAAGACCAAAGCCACTGTCGCCAGATGCAAGTGTCACTCACCAGACAGGGAGCTGCAGAGCCCCCCGGCGCGACCCCACGCCCCTGGTAAAGGCGCCTAGCGGTGGGCCTGAACCTGCCGGCGAAGACTGCACAGAGCGTCCCGCAGCCGCGATCTGACAGCTGGCACCGCCCCCGGCGGGAGCAGGCTTGTGACCGTTGACCCCCGACCTCTGACCTCCACAGTGCGGGCACGCACAGAGCTGGTGTTTCCCCAGCGAAAGCCTGAAAGCTCTTACCTGTCACAGGTTCATCTCATGCCGAGACGTCATCTATCAGACCACCCGTGGGCGCCCCAGCAAAGGAGGACAGGGTTTATTTAAGGAGCACGTGAGATGCACAAATCCAAGTGGGAAAACCTCTGGGACTGCAAGCACTGCCCAGCCGCCTTCTCCCTCCCAAGACCGCCAGGAGCCGGCGGTGTCGGTGCCGCCGCCGCCGCCGCCGCAGTAAATCAGCTGACTCCAACCTCAACTGCCGCGGCTCTCGCAGCAACTGTCGCAAAAATGAGGGGGAGGGAAATGCTTACTATTTCCCTACACGCGGAGCTTAAGCCGGCGCGGAAAGAGCCGGCCACGTTACCATGGAGACCGAAGATTGGCTACAGGGTCAACTGTGGGCAAGGAGTCTATGGCCGCCATTTTGGTTGTGGGAAGTACGGTCTAGGCTCTCTTTTCGCCTCTAACGCCCTGGTTGGGAGGACCAAGATGGAGGGACGCGTGAAGTGGCAAGTGTAGGTCTTCCCGGGCATCAGGATGTTGTATATTTACACTTCTGCCCCAACAACTCGGCCAGATGCCTGGAAAATGTCCATTACTGTATCCTTTTTTCTCCGAACTTTATGCTGACCAGGACACAGAGGGCCAACAGAGAAGGAACTCTGCTATTCATCTAGAGGAAGTCTGACCTTTGTGCAGCACTCCTGCGGAGGAGAGGGAAAGAATATACACTCTCCTCCGTGTGGCGGCAGGGTGGTGGTGCGTGAGCTTTGCCTTCGTTTCCCGGTTCCTCCACTGCGCACTGTTAGTGTCATCTTAGGCATGTAGCTTCTCTATTCTCTCTTCTCAATTTCCCCATTTGCAAAATAGGAATAGTAAGCTCCTGGATGTCTGGCAAATTTTAAATGAGCTCAATAAATGCTGATGACTTTTCTTTGCCCATCTTCCTTTCAAATGTTGGTTGAATGAATGAATGGGGTAGGAGAAAACCAGTGCTATGCTTGTGGCCAAGGGTCAATTCTGTTAAAGATACAAAGTATATTCACTTTATGGCTTTTTTTCTCCTTTTATAGCTCACTTTATAGACTTTTCTTTATAGGTGGATATATAGGATAAGTTAAAATCCCATTGCAGTCCTCCAAAGTCAGTGTGTGTGGATGCCAATCACCTGACAATTTTGGTTAAAATAAGTTTCTGATTCAGTAGGTCTGGAATGGATTCTGAGGTTCCCTGTTTCTAACTAGCTTCCAGGTAAAATTTCTTGCTACTAGTCGTTAGCACACACCTTAACTAGCAAAATCCTGATGGACACAGGGCCTGGAGCTTGGGATAAGGAGATCAGAACAGGGCAGAATCAGTTCTTTCTAACAAAATAATTTCCTTACTAATTTGGTGAAAGAGTTTTTAGTATTGGTTTGGTCGAAAGACTTTCTGTCAACAATTTATTGTTTCTGGTAATGGCAGACCTCTTCTTCCCCTTCTTCCCAGCATAGACATCATATATCCTCCCACTTCAAGCAACCCATTACAAACCCATCAGTGTCCCGGGTGATGGACCTCTTGTGCTTTTACTTAACATCCAAATACTCCACTGTACTTTAGGTCTCAGGTATGATTTCTTAGATGCTGTTTCCGTTAATTTGAAGAGACCAGGTCTGCTGCCACCATAATGAGAAAAACTAAATCATGTTTACCAGAAGAGTCATAGAACACTTAATAATCAATAATTTTGAAATTGTCTTGAACTGCAAATTTGAATGCTATGGTTTTCTTCTACTTTTGAATAACTGCCTTGCAGTCACATGCATGGAGGGAAAAAATGATGTTAAATAGAAGAAATTAATTCCTCGGCCAGCTGGCTTCAATATACTCCCTGTGTTGTAGTGATGAATACATTGACACCATTAAGTTCATAATCCCCTTTACAATTTATAATAACTTTTTGGAAATATAGGAAGCACAGAGTGGTTATTATAGGCTAACGTTAACACTTGGTTTCCTTATGAATGAAATCTATATGATATCTTTCCTAGAGGAAGACTCTTCCTATTCAACAAATATTAACTGAATGCTTACTATAAGAAGATACTGTTTCATATACCTTCCAAAGAATACCAAGGTTAATACAAAAGGGCTGGGCATCATGGCTCATGCCTAGAATCCTAGGACTGTGGGAGTTCGAGATGGGTGGATTGCTTGAGGTCAGGAGTTGGACCCCATCTCTAAAAATAGAAAATAGCTGGGGGGGTTGGCAGGTTCCTGTAATCCCAGCTACTTGGGAGGCTGAGGCAAGAGAATGGCTTGAGTCCAAGAGTTTGAGATTTCTGTGAGCTGTGATCCAGGGCAACAGAATGCGACTCTGTGTCAAAAAAAAAAAAAAAAGATTAATACAAAAATTAATGAGAAGCTGTAAGACTATTACTACCCTAGTCACTCTCTAGGAAGTTTGTAAAATTTATTTCCAAAGCCAGTTTGTATGTGACATCTCCTTGCCACAGGGATAAAATAAATATTTAAATATTAGCAAATAAACTGATTCTGGTTCAGAAACATTTGCACTTTTTTTTTTGAGACGGAGGCTCAAGCTGTCACCCTGAATAGAGTGCCACAGCTCACAGCAACCTCCAGTTCCTGGGCTCAAGCGAGTCTCCTGCCTCCGCCTCCCAAGTAGCTGGGACAACAGGCGCCCGCCACAACGCACAGCCATTTTTTGGTTGCAGCCGTCATTGTTGTTTGGCGGGCCAGGGCTGGATTCAAACCCACCAGCTCAGGTGTATGTTGCTGGCGCCTTAGCCACTTGAGCCACAGGCACCGAGCCATCATTTGCACATTTTTATACATACACACACATATATCTATTTTATACATAACCTTCCTGAAAATTAAGATTTGTATCTTCAGTAAGAGATTTAAATAAGCAAAAAACTCAGTTCAGGCCAGGCACAGTGGCTCACACGTATAATCCTAACATTCTGGGAAGCCGAGGCGGGAGGCTCACTTAAGCTCAGGAGTTCCAGACCTCACCTCTACTAAAAATAGACAAATTAGCCAGACATCATGTGACAAGTGTCTATAGTCCTAGCTACTTGAGAGGCTAAGGGAAGAGCATCACTAGAACCCAGGAGTTTGAAGTTGCTATGCATAGGCTGATGTCATGGTACTCTTTTGAGAATCTGTCTCAAAAAAAAAAAAAAACTCAGTTCAACATATAGTTATTGAGCCTTAGCTGAGGGTGAAGCTGAGAAAGCAAGAATCCGGAATATTCAGCTTTTATGGAGGAAGGTGGGCTCTGCTTCCCACTGAGATGGGGAGGAAGGGAACTCCCTTCACACTGCAAAAAGTATGTTGAATGCTGAGCAGCTGAAAACAACAAATGCCTGCCAAGACATGTAGGCAATAATAGCACAAGATGAGTAATACACAAATAGCAAGCAAGGGAGAAAAGACATAATTTATTTCTGGATTGGGATAAGAAACGATAATCATATTAGATTTCATGGAGGTCTAGAAAAATGGGTACGATTTGAAATAGGAAGAACTAGAAAAGCAAAACAACCAGGACTGAAATGTAAAACATAGATGTGTACGCAGATAATAAACAGTTAAATTTGGGAGAAATACAAGGGAGGAGACATACATGTGATGGAAAAGGGTGATATTAGGGCCTGATTGTGTCCAGTGGCGAACTACCCTAACAGGAAATCTTTGCCCTGGAGCTCTCTTGTGGGTTTGTAGACACTTTCTTTATCAGATTGGACCCAAATCCAGTAATAAAAAACTAACATGAAAAAATAAAATAAGATCAGATAATTTGGAAGACTATGTAAGTTTTTTTAACTTTATTCCAAAGACAAGGAAAGCAAATGAAGACTTTTGACAAACAAAGTGGTACTTTTCCAAAAAAAAAATTCATTTTTTTATTGCTTTATCACAAATTACCACAATCTTAATGGCTTAAAATAACACATATTTATTGCCTCAGTTTCCATGGGTAAGAACTTCAGACACAGTTCTATGAACATGAGTCCTATGTTCTTCCTCTCACCAGACCACAATCGGAGTGTCAACCAGACTGCATTCTCATCAGAAGGCTCAACGAGGGCAGAATCTAATTTTAAACTCCTGCCGGTTCATTCAGTTCTTCCTGACTGTGTGACTATAGGCCCTGGCTTCTTACTGGCTATCAGCTAGAAGTGACCATCAGGTTCCTAGAGGCCACCATGGTTCCTTACCACATGGGCCTTAGCAAAGCTTCTCTTGCAACATGGCAGTTTACTTCTTAAAAGCAGGCAAGAAGGGTCACTCTACTGAACTGGAATCACATACATACAGATATAGCTATGGACACAGACGTGGACATAGATATGGATATGGATATATAGATTTGGCCTAAATAAGGAAGTCACAGTCCTTCACCTGGGCATATTCTATTGGTTAAGTGTGAGTCACAGGTGTACTCAAGGAGAAAGGATTGTAGGAGGTCATCACTCATGGGGTGGGGGTCACCTTGGGGTGTGTTAGGCACACATATTAATTTGACAGCCAAGTAAATTAGGTCAGAAATACAAAGAGGCAATGAGACAAGGAAGATGTTGTCATTGTCACCATCATTTTAACCAAAGATGTATAGTTGTCACCACAACAGAATCATAAATAAGACTCTTAGGTTAAAAAGAATTTCATCATACTACAGTCATTTTAAAAACTTAGATACTGGGTTTGGCATCTGTAGCTCAAGCGACTAAGGTGGCAACCACATAAACCGGGGTGGCAGGTTCGAATCCAGCCCGGCCTGCCAAACAACACTGACAACTGCAACCAAAAAAATAGCCAGGCGTTGTGGCAGGTGCCTGCAGTCCCAGCTACTTGGGAGGCTGAGGCAAGAGAATCGCTTGAGCCCAGGAGTTTGAGGTTGCTGTGAGCTGTGATTCCACAGCACTCTACCCAGGGTGACAGCTTGAGGCTCTGTCTCAAAAAAAAAAACAACTTAGATACTCAAGCCTGTAATCCTAGTACTCTGGGAGGCCAAGGCAGGTGGACTGCTTGAGCTCAGAAGTTTAAGACCAACTTGAGCAAGAGCGGGACACCCTCTCACCCCCATCTCTACTAAAAATAGAAAAACTAGCTGGGCATTGTGGCAGATGCCTGTAGTCCAGTTAGTCAGGAGGCTGAGATAAGAAGCTCTTGAGCCCAAGAGTTTGAGGTTGCTGCCAAGGCAACAGAGTGAGACTATATCTCAAAAAAAAAAAAGAATTCAGTAGCAAATTGCTGGGTGTGGTGACACATGCCTGTAGTCCCAGCTACTCTGAGGAGGCTGAAGCAACAGAATTGCTTGATTCCAGGAGCATGATCACACCTGTGAATAACCACTGTACTTTAGCCTAGATGACATAGCAAGAGTTTGTCTCTGAAAAAAAAAAAAAGAAAGAAAGAAAGAAAATAAAGAAAGAAAAATAAAAAGAATTTAGCAAATTCCCTTAAAACATACTGATACTTTCGGGACTTATTTAATGCCAAGTTAATGAGGCGGCTTGCTCTTCCATTTTATAATTTTCAAAAAGGTGGATCAGGGTGGCGCCTGTGGCTCAAAGGAGTAGGGCGCTGGCCCCATATGCTGGAGGTGGCAGGTTCAAACCCAGCCCCCGCCAAAAACTGCAAAAAAAAAAAGAGGTAGATCACCCAGTAACCTAATAATAAGCTCATTATTACTGTTATTTACTGATCCTTTCCTGTCTGCTGTTTTTTTCTTATCTCAGTTGTAAATTTTAGTTTGGAGTTCCCTGCGGTGACAAGTACTCTGCTAATAATGTCCTTTCCCTAGTGGACTCATTTGCCAAAATGTCACGTCATGGTTGGGGGCTTCGCTTTAGTACCGAGAACCCTCACACAACAGGTTATAGCAAAGAGGTTGAATCAGTGTTCTTTGTGTGATGTTTGCGTAATTAAAACTCCCTGGTATAAATGAGAGCTTCCCTTTGCACTTTCTCACATGATACTAAAGTCAACTGGTGGGACTTCTCTTTTTTATCTATCTCATGATTTCCAGTAAAAATCAGATCACTTCTTTCCAAGTAAAAGAGTTACTCATGACTATAATCCTAGTACTCTGGGAGGCCAAGGCAGGTGGACTACTTGAGCTCAGGAGTTTAAGACCAACTTGAGCAAGAGCAAGACACACTCCCTACCCCCATCTCTACTAGAAATAGAAAAATTAGGTGGGCATTGTGGCAGATGCCTGTAGTCCCAGCTCAGGGCCTTTCCAAGTGAAAAGATGTCTTTTTCCTAGAAATATCTCTAATTGCCCCATACCCAAGCCTTTTAGGGAGGAATGAAGTTGATAAGTTTGGGGGTGCTAAAGCTCCTTCCAAATGAGGGTATGGCAGCCCCTCACCAGACTGTCAAGATCAGCAAGGGGCTGTCAGAATAGACAGTAAAGGAGTCACCAGCTGCAGGAACAGGGACTATAGATTGTCCTACCAACCTCTCTTCTAAGTTGCCCATGAAGAAGAGAGGATCACCGGAAGCCTAGAAGAATTGCTCCCCAAAACTATAGGTAGAAGGTGACCCATTTTAGTATAAATAATGGACTGTGGGAGACGCAAAGAGGTGCTACCCAGATTCCCCTTCAAGAAAGACCTACGTGCCAGCTGCAAGGGGAGTTGTTTGCTCACAGTTCTTGCTATTAGCTTCTTCGGGGTTACCCTACCTTCCCAGCGGAGGTTGCATGATTCTTGGGGCAGCCCCTGAGAAATGACTGAGCAAAGTGAAGAAGTCCGGAGCATACTCTTCTTGCAGAGGCCCCAGCCAATGACTAGCAAGGGAGTGGAGTTAATGTGTAGCTATTTTCTGTCCCATGAAGGAGTCTCTGTCCGAGAGCTCCTGCTTGAGTTAGTGGAGACTTTTCTGGGTCTTCCTTTTCCCTCCTTCTGCGTAAATCTTTTTCCTTCCCTTTTCTCTCACAGATACTATTCCCCAGTAAATGTTTTGGACTCCTCACTCTGCCTCAGTGTCAGGTTGCCAGAGAACCCAGCCTGCACCAGGGCACAGTTTTTACAATTGATAACTCTAGGGCCTTTATTGTACTTTCTTTTGCAACTTGTCTGTTAGTTTCAATTTTTATTTTTTTTTTTTTGGAGATGATCTCACTCTGCCGCTCTGGCATCATCATAGCTCACAGCAAACTCAACCTCTGGGCTCCAGTGATCCTCTTGCCTCAGTCTCCTGAGTTGCTGGAACCACAAGCCCCTGCCATCACACCAGCTAGTTTTTCTATTTTACTAGAGATGGAGTCTCACTCTTGCTCAGGCTGGTCTCAAACTCTTGAGCTCAAGCAATCCTCCCACCTCAGCCTCTTAGAGTGCTAGGATTACAGGTATGAGCCACCTCACCTGGCCTCTAGTTTCGATTTTTTCAAATAAAAAGTTGGTGACCGACTCAGCGCCTGTGGCTCAAGTGGCTAAGGCACCAGCCACATACACTTAAACTGGCGGGTTCGAATCCAGCCCGGGCCTGCCAAACAACAATGATGGCTGCAACCAAAAAATAGCTGGGCCTTGCTTGTGGCAGTTGCCTGTAATCCCAGCTATTTGGGAGGCAGAGGCAGGAGAATCGCTTGAGCCCAGGAGTTGGAAATTGCTGTGAGCTGTGATGCTACAGCACTCTATCCAGGGTGACAGCTTGAGGCTCTGTCTCAAAAAAAAAAAAGTTGGTGACCAAAACGTTTGTATCTCCATAATATTCTGAAATTAAAAGCTAATAAAAATTAAATTAAAAGAATAGACATTGAAAAAGAAATAAAGATCTAAAGTTTTAATAAAAGAGAGAATTATGGCCAGTTGCTGTGGCTCATGCCTGTAATCCTAGCACTTGAGAGGCCAAGGTGGGTGGATTGCCTGAGTTCACAGGTTCAAGACAAGCCTGAGCCAGAGCAAGAAAATAGCAGGGTGTTGTGGTGGGTGCCTGTAGTCCCGGCTACTCAGAAGACTGAGGCAAGAGGATGACTTGAACCCAAGAGTTTGAGATTGCTGTGAACTATGATGCCATGGCTGAGGCAAGAGGATGACTTGAACCCAAGAGTTTGAGATTGCTGTGAACTATGATGCCATGGCACTCTACTGAGGGCAACAAAGTGAGACCCTATCTCGAAAATAAAATAAAATAAATGGGATAGAATAACATAAAATAGAGAATTAAGAGACATATCAACCAATGCAATGCCTATACCATATTTTGATATTGATTCAAATAGGACATAAAACAAATTAAAAGAAATGTGGAGAATTTTAACACTGAATGGGTATTTACTGATATTAAGGAAGCATGGTTAAAGGAAGCATGGTTAGTAGATGTAATAATATTTTTGGTTACTTTGTTTTTTGTTTTTTTTTTTTAGCTGAGGTCCATACTTTATTCAAATTCTCCTGGGGTTTTTTGGTTACTTTTTTTTTTTTTTTAATTTTGATTAGCTCATAGCTGTGACTGAATGTGTAAGGTTACGTTGTTAAAAAGATTCCTCCCTCATCTTCTAGACATGCACAGTGAAATAATTATGAATGAAATAATCTGAGGCAAGGGAGACAATGGCAACAAGTACCTTAACTTTACTTTCATCTTTATGAAATTGTGTTTTCTTTCACTTGTCCTAAATTTAATTCATCAAGATGGAAAGAGTAACTTATTCAACATCTTCTGATGTTAGCCACTACGTTGAACCAGGCACACAGCAGGTGCGAGACTTGGTTCTTGTGGTCAAGTTGTTCATGGTCCGATGGGTAGACAGATATGTCTTCCCCTGGGAGAAGCGATGTGCTTTGGTTCTTTCTACTAGTTGCTGTGTGTGTTTTCCTCCTTCCCTTCCAACACTAACCTCCTGAATTTTGGTGGGCAATATTGTATTTAACATTGTGTGAATAATCACCGCCTTATTGTACAGAAGCCACTAACATAATTTTACTTTTTTTAATTTCTTCAGTACCTGGCCTCCAGACGTATTTAGATATTCAGCTATTGCTACTCAAGCATGGAGTGAATGATGAGGGTGTGTGTTTGTTTGCTCAAGGGCACATCTGAGAGAAGGCTTTGAATAAACTGAAAGCCTTTTTTTTTTTGAGACAGAGCCTCCAGCTGTCGCCCTAGGTAGAGTGCTGTAGCATCACAGCTCACAGCAACCTCCAACTCCTAGGCTTAAGTGATTCTCTTGCCTCAGCCTCCCAACTAGCTGGGACCACAGGTGCCTGCCTCAACGCCCGGCTATTTTTTGGTTGTAGTTTTCATTGTTGTTTGGCAGGCCCAGGCTGGATTTGAACCTGCCAGCTCTGGTGTATGTGGCTGGTGCCTTAGCCACTTGAGCTATAGGCGCCAAGCCCTAAAAGCCTTTATTAAAAGTTTTATCAGCCCAGGCACAGTGACTAATGTGTGTAATTCTAACACTCTGGGAGGCTGAGGCAGGTGGATTGGCTGAACTCAGGAGTTCAAGACCAGCCTGAGCAAGAGTGAAACCTCTGTCTCTAAAAAATAGCTGGGTGTTTTGGTGGGCACCTGTAGTCTCAATTGCTTGGGAGGCTGAGACAAGGGGATCACTTGAACCCAAGAGTTTGAGGTTGGCTGGGTGAGGTGGCTCACATCTATAATCTTAGCACTCTGGGTGGCTAAGGCGAGTGGATTGATTTAGTTCATGAGTTCAAGACCAGCCTGTGCAAAAGCGAGACACTGTCTCTACTAAAAATAGAAAAACTAAGGCAAGAAGATCGCTTGAAACCAAGAGTTAGAGGTTGCTATGAGCAACCATGATACTCTACCCAGGGCAACAGCTTGAGACGCTATCTCAAAAAAAAAAAAAAAAAAAAAATAGCCAGGAGGCTGAGGCAAGAGAATCACCTAAGCCCAGGAGTTGGAGGTAGCTGTGAGCTATGTGATGCACTCTACTGAGTGTGATAAAGTCTGAGAGTGTGATCTACAAAAAAAAAAAAAAACAAAGAGTTTGGGGTTGCTGTGACTGTGACCCTATGACATTCTACTCAGGGCAACAAAGTGAAACTCAAAAAAAAAAAAAAAAAGTATCATTTCTTTCCCTGTCTGTCCTTTTAGATAGACTTTATCTATACCACCACAAGCAAGAAGAGCTCTTTTATAATAGGTGACTAAACAAAAATAAAAATATAGACTGCTAGTTATGTGAAATTTTTCAGTTCCAAAGAGTTAATTCCAACAATGTTATAAATTGAATGTTTGTGCCCACCCCACCCCCCGATTCATATGTTGAAACCCTAACCCCCAATGTGATGGGGTTTAGAGATGGGGCCTTCTGGAGGTAATTAGGCTGTGAGGGTAGAGTACTCATAATGGGATTAGTGTCCTTGTAACAGTGATTTTCAACCAGTGTGCCAGGAGGGGATTTTAGGTGTGCTGTGGAAATTTTTAAGGATCATTAATTAAATTATTTTCAAAAGAAGTTCAAAGCATAGTAAGTATATTTTCTTCTTTATTCCTTTTTTGATCAATACAATTTAAATGTACTGTGGATTGGCTCGGCGCCTGTGGCTCAGCAGGCTAAGGCGCCAGCCACGTACACCTGAGCTGGCGGGTTTGAATCCAGCCTGGGCCCGCCAAACAACAATGACAGCTGCAACCAAAACATGGCTGGGCCTTGTGGCGGGCGCCTGTGGTCCCAGCTACTTGGGAGGCGGAGGCAGGAGACTCGCTTTAGCCCAAGAATTGGAGGTTGCTATGTGCTGTGATGCCCCGGCACTCTATCCAGGGTGACAGCTTGAGGCTCTGTCTCAAAAAAAAAAAAAAAAAGATGAATAAATAATATATGCCAGCAGGATGGATACAGTTAATAGCCAACTATATATAATAGCAAATGTTGAAGATTTAGTTCTAATATTAATTGAAATAATTTTGCATGAAATATAGACATTTCTCACTTCTTAAACATGTGGCCTTGAATAATGACATATTTATTAGTAAAAGGCAATTGCAGACAGAATGGCATGACCAGAATAATAAAGAAAACTAAAATGTTCTAATTTGAAAGTCAGCAGCAAGATACCATTTGAAACATGACTGTTACTAAACTAGTTCACTCCCATCCTAAAACTTTTTTTATGTCTACCTGTATTGTCAGAAGAAATAGCTAGATCAATATCATTTTAACATTGGAATGAAATGCTGCCATCCTAGAAAGATGTGGGTTCTTATGGATAAGTAACTTAGCCTTGAGTCAGCTTTTAGCAGTTTTGGGGAGCAATGTAAAGACACTCACATATCTGCCCTCTTCTCATTGAAATGCTGCATTGCTATCTGGTAGCTTTGAAAATGCGCCCAGCTGCAGTGTTTAAGGAAGAAATCACCTATTTCAGAGTTTGATTTATTACAGTCATATAAAAAAACCAATTACTTCTACCATTTAAGAAACTGTCCCAACAAAATGGCCCTCCGTTCCTCTGATGTAGTGAACTGTGTGGGTAAGGATGTTAAATGACCGTGTGTAAAAAATTAAATCTATTCTCAATGCCTCACTGCCTGCCCATTTGTATTTCAGGCATCCTGACAAAAACAAAGATCCTGGAGCAGAAGACAAGTTCATTCAAATTAGCAAGGCTTACGAGGTACCGTGTCAGACTTTGTGATACATCCATTAGCTCTTAGAAAATATGCCTTAGGTGAGCAGTTCTATAAAAGTCTGTCAGAAAGTGCATGTTCCCCATGCCCTTGACCCAGTTTCTAGGTGGTAGTAGAGAGAACATATTTAGCCATATGTTGAAATGAGTGCCTGAACACTATAGCTCTTGAAAAAACTGGCCTATTTTAAAGGCTTGAATTAGGATTGTAGAAGTACCTTGAATATCTGTCTCTATTGCCTTTTCAGAAGTTTACATACATCAAAGAATTCACCTATATTTATTAAACTGGCACAAGGTTACAAACATGTTTAAACATGAGATTTTCAATAATTCCACATGTCAGATTAAGTAGGTTGGTCTGGAATATGCATAAAAGATAAGTCCGTGACTTCCTGATCTGTGTAGGGTGATACTCTTCAACAGATAGTGCTTAGCTCATAGAACGACATAGCATCCTAGAACAGATTGGTGAATTGTAGACATCAAAGCCATTTTTAAGTAAAACAAAGTCAACAGCCATACAAGGCAGTAGACTCAATTCTGTAGCTACTCTTTTGGTATTCACAGCTTTTTATATCTTGGTTTAAATAATCCCAACCCATAACATACAACCAAGTCAATTTTCTTGAGATTGAGCCATGCTGGTCAGTGTTAAGTTTTGTCTCATTGAAGTCTTTAGTCTCATGATATTTTGAAATTAATGCCAAGATAAGCAAGAGTATCTAAAACAATAAATATTTTAGTCTTGAATTTTCTTTTTTTTTTTTTTGCAGTTTTTGGCCGGGGCTGGGTTTGAACCCGCCACCTCTGGCATACGGGGCCGACGCCCTACACCTTTGAGCCACAGGCGCTACCCTTGAATTTTCTTTAATGTTTCTTTCAAGAGAAGAGTTTCTTGGTCTGTTGATTGACTCCATTTAGACTATCTAATCATGTCATAATCTGAACATGTATTTTTTCCTATGCTTTCCAAGCTGCTTATAGAAAAGCCCTTTGGGATGGCTCAGCTCCTGTAGCCCAGCAGCTGGGGCGCCAGCCACATACACCAGAGCTGGCGGGTTTGAATCCAGCCTGGGCTCGCCAAACATCAATGACAACTACAACCAAAAAATAGATGGGCATTGTGGTGGGCTCCTGTCGTCCCAGCTACTTGGGAGGCTGAGGCAAATGAATCGCTTGGGCCCACGAGTTGGAGGTTGCTGTGAGCTGTGATGCTATGGCACTCTATCCAGGGTGACAGCTTGAGGCTCTGTCTCAAAAAAAAAAAAAAGAAAAAAAGAAAAGCCCTTTGGGTTTACTTTTATTTTTTATTTCTCCCTCATTTCATTTTATGAACCTTTTATTGTGGTTTTGATTTCTTATTTTTTTTTTAAACTTTGTAGATTCTTTCCAATGAAGAAAAAAGATCAAATTATGATCACTATGGAGATGCTGGAGAGAATCAGGGCTTCCAGAAGCAGCAACAGCAGCGAGAGTATCGCTTCCGCCATTTCCATGAAAATTTTTATTTCGATGAATCTTTTTTTCACTTCCCTTTTAATTCTGAGCGGCGGGACTCAATTGATGAAAAGTATTTACTGCACTTTTCACATTATGTGAACGAAGTGGTTCCAGATAGCTTCAAGAAACCCTACCTCATTAAGATCACCTCAGATTGGTGCTTTAGCTGTATCCATATTGAGCCGGTTTGGAAAGAAGTGGTTCAAGAGCTGGAAGGCTTAGGTAAGATCATTTTATTCATTGGA
The DNA here is from genome assembly GCA_963574655.1 of Perodicticus potto. NCBI lineage: Eukaryota > Metazoa > Chordata > Mammalia > Primates > Lorisidae > Perodicticus > Perodicticus potto. The sequence continues at coordinate 25,290 of CAUYRH010059208.1, forward strand.
AGATGTTTATATAAGAGAAGCTGGCCGGTGCCCATTGCTCAGTGGGGAGGTCGCTGACCACATACACCAAGGCTGGCGGGTTCAAACTCTGCCCCAACCAGCTAAAACAACAACTGCAACAAAAAAACTAGCTGGGTGTTGTGGCAGTTGCCTGTCGTCCCAACTACTTGGGAGGCTGATGCAAGAGAATCGCTTAATGGGGTGTGCTCAGAGCAGGGAGCCTAAAGAATGGCTCCTCTGTTTACAACACACCCGACAGGAATCTGGGGTCATTGTGACAAAGGGCAGCACAAAACTTGTGGCTTCCTGTAAACAAATTCCCTACATGTGGGGAAAGGGAAAAAAAAGAGAGAATTGCTTAAGCCCAAGAGTTTGAGGTTGCTGTGAGCTGTGAAACTACAGCACTGTACCCAGGGCGAGAGCTTTGTCTCTAAATAAATAAAATAAGAGAAGGTGGGTTTGGCGCCTGTGGCTCCACGGGCTAAGGCACCAGCCACAAACACCTGAGCTGGTGGGTTCGAATCCAGCCCGGGCCCGCCAAACAACGACGGCTGCAACCAAAAAATGGCCTGGGGGCGTTGTGGCGGGTGTCTATAGTCCCAGCTACTTGGGAGGCAGAGGCAGGAGACTCGCTTGAGCCCAGGAAATTGGAGGTTGCTGTGAGCTGTGATGCCACGGCACTCTATCCAGGGTGACAGCTTGTGGCTCTGTCTCAAAAAAAAATAATAATAATAAGAGAAGGTGACTTTTATAGCTCTTGAATTTTATGGGATATTGAGGAGGGAAAAAGCAGTTAATGAGATTTCTCTTCACAAATTGGCGTTATTTAGGGACATGTTTTCAGAGAGGGAATACGTATAAGTCACTTTCATTTTGCATTACTAAATTGAAGCTATATATAGTCTCCTAACATCAAGTTGGGGGCCTAATACATAGGAGAAACTTCTAAATTACTGGACGAACAAAGCACCCGCCAAGCATCTATTTTAACACAGACAATACTATGGCATTTGAGATTTTACTGCGTATATTAGTTTGCTACTACTGACTGGGTGGCTTAAACAACAGAGGGTTATTCTCTCCCTATTCTAGAGGCTGTAAGTCCAAGATCAAGGCATCAGTAGGTTTCCTTTCTTCTGAGGCCTCTCCTCTTAGCTTGCGAATGGCCGACTTTCTCACATGGTCATGGTCATGGTCATGTCTCCGTGCATCTGGTGTCTCTTTCTGTATCCTTACCTCTTATAAGGACACCAGACATATTAGATTAGGGCCCACCTTGGTGACTCCATTTTAACTTAACTACTTCTTTAAAGACCCTGTGTTAGTTCAATCTACAGAACTCAAGAAGATAAGGATGGCTGAGGGAGATGTACTTAGGATACAGTATGTAATGAGGCTAAGAAAAGTCTTTACAGAGAGGAATGATCTAATCAGATCTATACTTTAGAAAGCTGGCTGATAAAACTGTATGAAGGACAGATTGAAGAAGTTGAGAGGTGACCAGCCCTGGTGAGATAGCAACCAGCGGCCAGAACTAGGGAACAGAGAGAGGGGGGCAGATATTTCAGGGTAGAACCATGGACCCTGGGGGGACCTGTCTCCTGGAACTGTTTGAATGTGAGAAATGAGGGAAGGAAGAGAGGGGGATCAAGACACCCTGCATTCTGATCTGAGCTCCTGGTGGGCAGGGAATACAGAAGGGAAGACTTGAATTTAGGGAGAAATAGTTGGTAATAACAACTTTAGTTTAGACAGTTGGAAATTACAACTTCAATGTGTAAAACAATACAGATATAATAATAATAGCTTATATTTATTGAGGGTTTACCATGTGCCAAGTACCATTTTAAGTGTCAATTCATGTTAAACAATAATCTTATGAGACAGATATCATTCATTCACGGTCACAGGTGGTGTTTGGCTATTCAGGGTCTTGAACCTCTTGAACTACAGTGCTATACTGCTTATACTGTCACCAGGGCAACAGAGTGAAACGCTGTCTCGAAAAATAAAAGATTTAAGAAATACGTAACAATCTCATACTGGGATAGAAAAAAGATCTGCCTAAATATTGTTGAAAATATGTATTTTTTCTGCTTTAGCTCTGTGTTCTTGATTTAGTTTGATTTCACACCATTTTGCATCTTCTTAATTTATTCAGTAATAGGTTGTAGTTAGTCAGATTTGACCGTGACACTTTCTTGAACCTGTTGGCTCTGTGCCACCCCTTAAGCTATATTCAAAGGTGGAGAGAAAAGAAACGTGTGTTTGCTACTGAGGGGAAGAAGAAGGCATTTCCTCGATAGATGTTACGTTTGTAATTGCACAATGGTGGCAAATACCATTTGGCACCTCAAATTACTGGCATGACAGAGATATTTAGAACTGCACAGGAAGAAGACCTCACAGCCTCAAGAAGAGGAAAAAACATTTTTTAATTATCCAGAATACAATAGGCAAATTAGCCAGAAACATTGATTCCCATAAAAACCGAGTAATGTTTGTGAAAGAAGTTTCATGCGCTTTACCTGGCTTTTAAATGTGCTACTGGGGTTCACGGGGTTTTTGGGCCTGTCCATCTAGCCAGATCATGCTCAGTCAGCACACGATACGGGGATGATTGCACTCCCTGCCGGCCTGGCTGAGCTTGCTTATGGATCCTGAACTTTGGAGTGTAGGGAATTTACAGACAGGAAACTGTGGTATTCCCTGTGACTTAGGAGCCTAAGTTATTACCAGTCATTATGGTCATTTCCCAGCCTGAGTCTCAGCAAGAAAACGGTGCTGCCATCTTTCCTTTCTCTTCTTTCCCAGATAGGAAAGGGGTGGTGGGTAAACCTAAATTTTTTTTTTTGAGACAGTTTTACTTCGTCACCATCAGTAGAGTGCTATGGCATCACAGTTCACAGCAACCTCAAACTCTCAGACTCAAGCGAGTCTCCTACCTCTGTCTCCCAAGTCGCTGGGACTACAAGCTCCTGCCACAACACCCGGCTATTTTTAGAGACGAGATCTCATTCTGGCTCAGGCTATCCACCCACCTTGGCCTCTCATGGTGCTAGTATTACAGGTATGAACCGCCATGCCTGGCCACTAAGAAACTTTTGAGGGCTTAATATGCTCTTTTTTTTTGTCTTAGAGACAGAATCTCACTGCGTTGCCCAGGCTAGAGTGCCATGACAAGTCATAGGCATGATTATAACACATTCAGGGCTGTCCAGTCTTTTTTTATTCTCTATTGCATATTGGAGCGTAAGAGATGTCTTGGGCTACACATTAAATACACAAACACCGGCGGCGCCTGTGGCTCAAAAGAGTGGGGTGCCGACCCCATATGCCAGAGGTTGTGGGTTCAAACCCAGCCCCGGCCAAAAAAAAAAAAAAATACACAAACACTAACAAACGCTCATAAGCAAAAAAAGGAGGTCTGTGCATACTTTTCAGAATATCCAGCACTACAGATAGGCCAAACAGGCTTCAGATAGTCAGCATGTGGTCCGGGGACCACAGTTTGTACACCTCTGCTTACAGCTTCAAACTCTTGGGCTCCACAATCCTCCTGAGTAGCTAGGACCACAGATACATGTCCTCATACTTGTAAATATTTTCTTTTCAGAGAGAAAAATACTACAAATTAAAAACCAAATATCTATCATTCTTTATGCAATTATATACAATAGTCAATGTATAGGCTAGAAGAAAGATGCCTCTAGAAGTTAGAAAAAGGATGATAATAGTAAGAATTAAAGTCCTGGCTCGGCACCTGTGGCTCAACGGGCTAAGGTGCCAGCCACGTACACCTGAGCTGGCGGGTTCGAATCCAGCCCGGACCCGCCAAACAACAATGACAGCTGCAACCAAAAATTGGCCGGGTGTTGTGGCGGGCACCTGTGGTCCCGCTACTTGGGAGGCGGAGGCAAGAGACTCGCTTAAGCCCAGGAATTGGAGGTTGCTGTGAGCTGTGATGCCACGGCACTCTATCCAGGGTGACAGCTTGAGGCTCTGTCTCAAAAAAAAAAAAAGAATTAAAGTCCTTTGGCTCAGCACCCATAGCTCAGTGGTTAGGGCACTGGCAACATAACACTGTGGCCAGTGGGTTCGAACCCAGCCCAGGCCTGCTAAACAACAATGACAACAACAACAGAAAAAATAGCCAGGCATTGGGGCAGGCGCCTGTAATCACAGCTACTTGGGAGGCTGAGGTAAGAGAATCGCTCAAGCCCAAGAGTTTGAAGTTGCTGTGAGCTATGATACCACAGCACTCTACCGAGGGTGAAATGCTGAGACTCTGTCTCAGAAAAAAAAAAAAGAGTCCCTTGTAGAAGGTCACCAGGAACATAGCCTGGATACACCTGCATTTAATGGAGGTGGTGTATGTAATCCCGAGAATTCAAACATAATTTAAAAGAAATGAAGCCTAATCACTTGTATTCAGTTTTAATTGGGAAAAAAGCTGTATCAGTGGCAGCCTACAAAAAAAATGGGGAAAGGACGCCAGCAAGAGTGAGAGTTTGCCCTTGTTTATCCCACTGTGCACAGGGAAGGGGCACTGAGTCTATCTGAGGGTAAAATCCCACTCACAAAGAGATATTCTCTGTGTCAGACTTCACCACAGTCTAGATGTAATAGTAGTTAATAATAGCTGTGACTGACTCTGCGCCTGTGGCTCAAGAGGCTAAGGCGCCAGCCATGTACACCTGAGCTGGCGGGTTCAAATCCAGCCCGGGCCCACCAAACAATCACGGCTGCAACCAAAAATAGCTGGGCATTGTGGTGGGTGCCTGTAGTCCCAGCTACTTGGGAGACAGAGGCAGGAGACTCTCTTGAGCCCAGAAGTTGGAGGTTGCTGTGAGCTGTGATGACACAGCACCACTACCCAGGGTGACAGCTTGAGGCTCTGTCTCGAAAAAAAAAAGGCTCGGCACCTGTGTCCCAACGGGCTAGGGCGCCAGCCATGTACACCTGAGCTGGCGAGTTCGAATCCAGCCCGGGCCCACCAAACAACAATGACAGCTGCAACCAAAAACTGGCCGGGCGTTGTGGTGGGCGCCTGTAGTCCCAGCTACTTGGGAGGCGGAGGCAGGAGACTTGCTTGAACCTAGGAATTGGAGGTTGCTGTGAGCTGTGATGCTACCGCACTCTATCCAGGGTGACAGCTTGAGGCTCTGTCTCAAAAAAAAAAAAAAGTCTGGGGGGGCGGCGCCTGTGGCTCAGCGAGTAGGGCACCGACCCCATGTACTGAGGGTGGCGGGTTCAAACCTGGCCCTGGCCCAACTGCAAAACAAAAAAACAAACAAAAAAAATAGCCGGGCGTTATGGTGGGTGCCTGTGGTCCCACCTACTCGGGAGGCTGAGACAGGAGAATCGCCTAAGCCCAGGAGTTGCAGGTTGCTGTGAGCTGTGTGACTCCACGGCACTCTACCGAGGGTGATAAAGTGAAACTCTGTCTCAAAAAACAAAAAAATACCCAAAAGTCTAGGCGTGATACTTAACACAGAAGGAGCACAAGAACTGGTAATAATTTGAAGAGATTTATACTGAGTTGGATATGTACAGCCATGTCCTAGAGAGCTACACCCAAGAAGCCTTGAGCAAGTAGTCCTGCCATGCTTGGGTTACAGTTTGGTTTTATACATTTTAGGGAGATAGGAATTACATGTAAAATCATAAATCATGGTGCACATTGGTTTGGCCAGAAAAGGCAAGACGTCTCAAGGCGGAGGCTTACAGGTTATAGTTGGGTTTAAAGATTCTTAGATTTGCAGGCTCCATGCCCATAGCTCAGTGAGTAGGCCACCGACCATGTACCCCGAAGCTGGCGGGTTCGAGCCCGGCCTGGGCCTGCTAAAACAACAGTGACATCTGCAACCAAAAAATAGCCGGGCATTGTGGTGGGCACCTATAGTCCCAGCTACTCAGGAGGCTAAGGCAAGATAATCGCTTAAGCCCAAGAGTTGGAGGTTGCTATGAGCTATGATGCCACAGCACTGTACCCAGGGTGACGTAGTCAGACTCTGTCTCAAAAAAAAAAGATTCTTTGGCTTGGCGCCTGTGGCTCAAGCGCCTAAAGTACCAGCCACATACGCCTGAGCTGGCAGGTTCGAATCCAGACCGGGCCCGCCAAACAACAATGACAACTACAACCAAAAAATAGCCAGGCGTTGCGGCAGGCACCTGTAATCCCAGCTACTTGGGAGGTGGAGGCAGGAGAATCGCTTGAGCCCAGGAGTTGGAGGTTGCTGTGAGCTGTGATGCCATGGTACTCTACCTAGAGTGACACCTTGAGGCTCTGTCTCAAAAAAAAAAAGGGGGGGGGGAGCGGCCCCATATGCCGGAGGTGGCAGGTTCAAACCCAGCCCCTGCCAAAACTGCAAGAAAAAAAAAAAGATTCTTTGATTTGCAATTGGTTAAAGAAATGAAGCTTTGTCTAAAGGCTTGGAATGTTTGGGGTATTTTTTGTTTTTTTGAGACAGTCCCATTTTATCGGCCGGGGTAGAGTGCTTTGACATCACAGCTCACAGTAACCTCCAACTCTTTGGCTTACATGATTCTCTTGCCTCAGCCTCCCAAGTAGCAGGGCCTACAGGCTCCCACCACAACCCCTGGCTGTTATTTTTGTTGTAATTGTCATTGTGGTTTTAGCTGGCCCAGGCAGGGTTCGAACCCGCCACCATTGGTGTGTGAGGCTAGTGCCCTACCTGCTGAGCTACGGGCGCCACCCAAGACTTGGAATGTTTAAGTTAAGGAAGTCTGTTAATCAGGGACAAGCCACCAGGCATAGAAGAGACCCAAGTGATCTGTTAAAAAATTGATGACTGCAAGACTTTCTCTTACATGGCCTTAGGCCTGTTAATGATTTAATATCTTATTGTTACAGGGAAAGAACAGAGAGAGCATAACTAGGGGTGTCTGACCTCCCTTCTTGTCATGCGGGCAACTCAGCTTTAAGGTTTTTCTGGGATTCCCTTGGCCAAAAAGGGATTCATTCATTTGGCTGAGAAGCTTAAGATTTCATTTTAGTTCATATTACATAAGACTAAATTTCTCATCGTATGTGCCTGCTATACTCCTGTTCTTTCTTCTGCTCATACAATTCTTTGTGTACTTCCATTTATTGACATTGTCCCATAGTGATTTTTAATGCCTGCAGTGTGATATGGTACTTGGCTCTAGAACATCCAATTTGGATGATTGTTCAGCTATTTTATCACCTCCGCAACCTGAGACAAGTCACTTACATTCTCTGAATCTCTGTGTATCAGTAAAAAACACAGGGAAGCAGTCAATGTGATGTCTGAGCTTCCTCCCTTCCTGCCCTGACTCCGGGAGTCACTCAAGGAGCCTGCAGTTAGGTTTGTTTAGTGTGCTCAACAATTTTTTTTTTTTTTTGAGACAAAGTCTCACTTTATTGCCCTCGGTAGAGTGCTGTGGCGTCACACAGCTCACAGCAACCTCCAACTTCTGGGCTTAAGTGATTCTCTTGCCTCTGCCTCCCGAGTAGCTGGGACCATAGGCACCTGCCACAACGCCCGGCTATTTTTCTGTTTTTGCAGTTCGGCCGAGGCCGGGCTTGAACCCACCACCTTCGGTATATGAGGCCAGCGCCCTACTCACTGAGCCACAGGCGCCGCCCCCGGTGCTCAACAATTTTGAAACATTAAGTTTGGAATCCCTGTCATCTACTCAGCAATTCTAGGAATTTATTAATTTGGAAATAATTGTCCGAGTAAACAAAGACATACATGCAAAGATGTACAAGGATGCTCATAAAAATACTCTTTATAGGCTCAGCGCCTGTAGCTCAGTGGCCAGGATGCTGGCCACATACACTGGGGTTGGCAGGTTCAAACCTGGCCTGGGCCTGCCAAACAACAATAACAACTACAACAAAAAAATAACCAGACATTGTGGCGGGCACCTGTAGTCCCAGCTACTTGGGAAGCTGAGGCAAGAGAATCTCTTAAGCCCAAGAGTTTGAGGTTGCTGTGAGCTGTGACACCATAGCACTCTACTGAGGGCGACATAATGAGACTCTGTCTCCAAAAAAAAAAAAAAAGAAAGAAAGAAATACTCCTTATAATAGCAAAGGCCAAAAAGCAATTTTTGATTTTGTGCCTTATAATAAGAAATTATATATTTTGATGTTCATGTGCAGTTACTGGCACAGAGTTCCTACCCTTGTAATTTCCTGGGCAACAGGGTGCTAAGAGAATCATTTGTTCTAATATTTGAGTCTTTTTCTGGTTTGTAACACAGAGCTCCTAAACCCTTGGAATTTTCTGTGTTATAGCAGCATCTTATGTTCTAATGAGGCAACTCCCATATACCTCTGACATCTGGTGTCAGAATTAAAGTATTATATACTGAGTATGAGTTTGAAAGAGTAGAAAAAGGTTTGGTTTTTCCTTTTTTTTTTTTTTTTTTTTTTTGAGACAGAGTCTGACTATGTCACCCTAGTGGCATCACAACTCACAGCAACCTCCAACTCCTGGGCTTGGGCGATTCTCTTGCCTCAGCCCCCTGAGTAGCTGGGACTACAGGCTCCCGCCACAACACCACCCGGCTATTTTTTGTTGTTGTTGTTGCAGTTTGGCCAGGGTCGGGTTCGAGCCCACCCCCCTTGATATATGGGACCCGCGCCCTACTCACTGAGCCACAGGCGCCAGCCACCTTTTATTTTTTTTTTTTTTTTGAGACAGAGCCTCAAGCCGTCACCCTGGATAGAGTGCTGTGGCATCACAGCTCACAGCAACCTCCAACTCCTGGGCTCAAGCAAGTCTCCTGCCTCTGCCTCCCAAGTAGCTAGGACTACAGGCGCCCACCACAACGCCTGGCCATTTTTTTTGGTTGCAGCCATCATTGTTGTTTGGCGGGCCCAGGCTGGATTTGAACCCGCCAGCTCAGGTGTACGTGGCTGGCGCCTTAGCCGCTTGAGCCACAGGCGCCGAGCCCTTTTTATTTTTTTTTAAGAGATAATCTCACTCTGTCACACAGGCTGGAGTGTGGTAATGAGATTACAGCTCGCTGTAGCCTCAAACTCCTGGGCTGAAGTGATCCTCCCACTTCAGCCTCCTGGTAGCTGGGAATGCAGGTGCACACCATCACATGTGGCTAGTTTTTGTACTTTTTACAGAGATGGGAGTCTTGCCGCGTTGTCCAAGTTGGCCTCAGATCATCCTCTAACCTTGGCCTCCCAAGGTTTTTCCTATCTTACACAACTTCAGTGTTCAACAGTAAAGAATTTGTTAAATAGATTGGACCAATATCCTTGTGTCAGTGAACTCCTCCTGTGTGCCAAGCTCTGATCTGGTGCTAGGGATATATCAGTGTACACCACAAAGACTCCTGCCCTCTTGAGGCTTATGTTCTAGAAGGAAAATATAGGAAGGAAACAACAGAAAAAGAAAAGTGGGTAGTCTCTTAGAAGAAGGTAAGCACCATGGAAAAGGAAAAGAGAGCAGGTAACAGGGGACCTTGAATGTGAGGAGTGCAGTTTTAAATATGGTGCTGAAGGCAGCACCTGTGGCTCAGTCAGTAAGGCGCCAGCCCTATATACCGAGGGTGGCGGGTACCTGTGGTCCCAGCTACTCAGGAGGCTGAGGCAAGAGAATCGCCTAAGCCCAGGAGTTGGAGGTTGCTGTGAGCTGTGTGACGCCACGGCACTCTACTGAGGGTGATAAAGTGAGACTCTGTCTATAAATAAATAAATACATACATACATAAATACATAAATATGGTGCTGAGATGGGGCATCACTGAGAGGGTCTTGGAGTTAGTGAAAGAGTCAGCTGCACAGATGTCTTGGAGGTAAGACTGTAAGGAGCAACCAGTGCCAGTGTTACTGGACGAAGCGGATCCGGCCACCTGTCACTGTCAGCCATTATGCAGAGGCAGGTTCCGACAAACTTAATTTGTCAGAAGGCCAGCGATTCTGAAAAACAGCAAGACTACCCTGTCACTTCTGTTCTGCCTCAACTATAATTCTAATAACTTTTATAATGAAATACAAGAAAACCAACCAGATGAGCGGTGCCTGTGGCTCATTGAGTAGGGCGCCGGCCCCATATGCCGAAGATGGCGGGTTCAAACCCAGCCTCAGCCGAACTGCAAAACAGAAAAATAGCCGGGCATTGTGGTGGGCGCCTGTAGTCCCAGCTACTCTGGAGGCTGACGCAGGAGAATCACCTAGGCCCAGGAGTTGGTGGTTGCTGTGAGCTGTGTTGCCAAGGGCAATAAAATGAGACTCTGTCTCTACAAAAAAAAAAAGAAAACCAACCAGAAATTTTTGCTTTATCTGATAGGAAGTAGCATCAAAGTACTTTGCTTTCTAGCAATGCAAAATGTTTAAACAACAGAAAGGTGATTTTCAGTTTAACAAAATATCTAAGAGGGTGGCACCCATAGCTCAGTGGGTACGGCACCAGCCACATACATGAGGCTTGTGGGTTCGAACCCGGCCTGGGCCTGCTAAAACAACAGTGACAACTGCAACAACAAAAAAATAGGCAGGTGTTGTGGCGGGCGCCTGTAGTCCCAACTGAGGCAAGGCAAGAGAATCACTTAAGCCCAAGAGTTTGGAGTTGCTGTGAGATGTGATGCCACGGCACTCTACCCAGGGCAACAGCTTGAGACTCTGTCTAAAAAAAAAATATATATATATGTATATATTTAGAGAATCATCAGAGAAAACCTATTGACAAAGTAACTTTTACCAATATCCCAACACCTATTGTCTTTGTGTGTCTATCTCCTTAGAGTCTCCTGAGACAAACATCCTTACAATCATGGAGAAACCTTAAGTAGAAAATTACAGGGCTAGCTGGAGGGAAAGAATGTGAGCTAAGCAGACTGGGTCAGCTTCTCAGACTCCATCTTGCAGACCACTTTTCTATCTTCACCAAGGCCCTAAAGCAGGAGTGTGCCCGTGTGTTCCAAGCGCAGCAAGGATGCGGAGAATAGGGGCTGCCGAGTGAAGAAGGAGTAGGAGAGGAAGGCAGGTGGGGGGACCAGGGAACAAACACAAAGTGTCTGATAGGTCTCAATGAGGCCTATGCATTTTATTCCAGGTGAAACGGGTCTTTGCAGGGTTTGGGCACGGGAATGACGCGATCCATTTTCAGGCCTTAGAAGGAACAGTCTGGCTACTGTGTTAAGAACAGACTGTTAGAGGACAGGAAGACTCAGACTATTTAGGAGATTATTGAAGCAACACGGGCAAGAGGTAGTAATGACTCAGAGGGAAGTGCAGCGAAAATGGTGAAAAATCGTTGAATGCCAGGCATGTTCAGGAGAGAGCCACAGGACTTGCTGACAGATTGGATGCGGGGTACAAGAGACAAGAGAAGCCAAAGATGATTCTTAAGGTTTTAGGTCCCCCCAAAATGGAAGGATGGAGCTGCCATCAACAGAAATGGCCAAGGTGGGGGAGGGACAGGTTTGTGGGAAGGAATCAGGACATGTTAAGCTTGAGAAGTCTATTAGACGGCATCTAAGAGAAAATATATATTTATTGGCTTTTGATATTTAAATGTGTCTCTGGGCTCAGCGCCTGTGGCTCAGCGGGCTAAGGCGCCAGCCACGTACACCTGAGCTGGCAGGTTCGAATCCAGCCCGGGCCCGCCAAACAACAGTGACGGCTCCAACCAAAAAATGGCCGGGCGTTGTGGCAGGCACCTGTAGTCCCAGCTACTTGGGACGCGGAGGCAAGAGACTCGCTTGAGCCCAGGAATTGGAGGTTGCTGTGAGCTGTGATGCCACAGCACTCTATCCAGGGTGACGGCTTGAGGCACTGTCTCAAAAAACTAAATAAATAAATAAATGTGTCTCTGATTTTCAGCAGAGCATCTGGCCCTCCAAATGTGTTGGCCAGATGAAAGAACAAGAAAACTTCTTCAGGTTTTAGGTGAAATAATTACCAGATGATCCCATTTTATACATACATACATACATATCCCATATATACATAAATATATATGTATGGGATATATCCCGTATATATTTATGGGATATATCCCGTATATATGTATGTACAAAGAGATTTTTGTAAGAAAAAGAACAAACAGATACTAAAATATTAACAGTAGTCATGTGGGATATGGGTTAGTGTTTTTAATGATTTCTTTCTCTTTTTTGAGAATCTATATTTTCTACTGTCCCTCCCCCACCTTGGCCATTTCTGTTGATGGCAGCTCCATCCTTCCATTTTGGGGGGACCTATAATTTATATAAAAGGAAGACAGGTTCCCAGTGTAAGAAGACTATAACTTTCTTCTCTCTTACTGGTAAACCATGGAGTTTTTTCCCAACCAGTGCCAAGTTGTTGGACCCTTAAATGTATACCGATTTTTGTTTATGAGTAACAACACCGTGTACAGCTTGCTCATTTTTTCTTTTGAAATATTTCCTCATGATCTACTCCCAAAATTAGAAATAGTACTCTAAAACGTACAAAGATCTGTAGCTCTTCTTTTTTTTTTTTTGAAACAGCCTCAAGCTGTCACCCTTGGTAGAGTGCTGTGGCATCACAGCTCACAGCAACCTCCAATTCCTGGGCTCAAGGGAGTCTCCTGCCCCTGCCTCCCAAGTAGCTGGGACTACAGGCGCCCGCCACAACGCCCAGCCTTTTTTTTTTTTTTTTTTTTTGGTTGCAGCCGTCATTGTTTGGCAGGCCCCGGCTGGATTTGAACCCGCCAGCTCAGGTGTACGTGGCCAGCACTTTAGCCCGTTGAGCCACAGGTTCCGAGCCTGTAGCTCTTTTTAAATGCTGCCAGATTGCTCTGCAGAAAAAGTGAAGCAATCTAGCATTCCAGCAGTAGAAGAATGTTAGACAGTACTAGGAAAGGTAACTCCTCGTAGGTCAGGATTTTAATTTCACACCAAAAACTTAATTGTCAGCGTTTCTTCTGACTGCCAGGGCGACATGAACAGGCTTCATGTAGACTCTCTCGGTCCTTTGCAGGTGTAGGAATCGGCGTGGTCCATGCTGGTTATGAGAGACGCCTAGCCCATCACCTGGGAGCGCACAGCACACCCTCCATCCTCGGCATCATTAACGGGAAAGTCTCCTTCTTCCACAATGCTGTTGTTCAGGAGAACCTGCGACAATTTGTAGAAAGTCTTCTTCCAGGGAACTTGGTGGAGAAAGTAAGTATGTATCAAGGACAGCATAGCTGAGTAGTTTAATCGGTGCCTGGGTCTACTGATTGCTGAGAGGTTTATCTGTGGTTCTCTCAGACCTGGATTTCATTTTGAGCAGGCAAGACATAACAGTTATTCAAACTAAATAATTTATATGAAGTCGATAGGAGACTGAAAATTGAGACAAAGAACAAAGGCTAAAAAAATTCGTTCCTATTAATAACAGCCTTACAGATTTTTTTTTTTTTTTTTTGAGACAGAGCCTCAAGCTGTCACCCTGGGTAGAGTGCCGTGGCATCACAGCTCACAGCAACCTTCGATTCCTGGGCTCAAGCGAGTCTCCTGCCTCCACCTCCCAAGTAGCTGGGACTATAGGCGCCCGGCACAACACCTGGCCATTTTTTGGTTGCAGCCGTCATTGTTGTTTGGCAGGCCGGGGCTGGATTCGAACCCACCAGCTCAGGTGTACGTGGCTGACGCCTTAGCCCGTTGAGCCACAGGCACCGAGCCAGCAGCCTTACAGATTTCACACTGTCATAGGAATCTGAACCTAAACTGATAATGACTATTTTCTAAACAACCAAAAAAATCAGATCACATGGTAGGATAAAGGGTTTCTATCCAGCCCATAAATTTATTCACATGAATGTACCTCTCTCATGAAAATATTCAAGTTAAATTATACCTGGTTATAGATTTTATGGTCATATGTATAAGATGCCAGATTGTACAAGATCACTTATTTTTGGAATAACTTTAGGAACTTACAGTGACACAATAATATGAATTTCACAAAGAAAAGGTTGAGCTACAAAATAAAACCCAGGGTTCATATTAGTGTATGATGTTTATAATATCTTTACGCTCCTAATTTGTCTCCCCACTATCTTAGGTCAGGGATCAAAGTAACTAGGAAAAGACTCATTTTGCTTTAAATAATTCATTCTTTTAACAGTACCAGGGAGGGCCCGGCATGGTAGCTCATGCCTATAATCCTAGCACTCTGTGAAGCCGAGGCAGGTGGATTGCCCTGAGCTCACAGGTTCAAGACCCCATCTCTAAAAATAGCCAGGCATTGTGGTGGGCACCTGTAGTCCTAGCTACTTGGGAGGCTGAGGCAAGAGAATCACTTGAGCCCAAGAGTTTGAGGTAGCTGTGAGCTATGACACCACCGCACTCTACCAAGGGTGACAAAGTGAAACTCTGTCTCAAAAAATAAAAAATAAATAAAACAATACCAAGGAAAGTAAACATAGAAAAGTCTCCATCTTGGCTTGGCACCTGTGGCTCAAGCAGCTAAGGCGCCAGCCATATACACCTGAGCTAGCGGGTTCTAATCCAGCCTAGGCTCGCCAAAAAAAACAATGATGGCTGCAACAAAAATTAGTCAGGCGATGAGGCGGACACCTGTAGTCCCAGCTACTTGGGAGGCTGAGGCAGGAGACTCGCATGAGCCCAGGAGCTGGAGGTTGCTGTGAGCTGTGATGCCACAGCATTCTACCCAGGGCGACAGCTTGAGGCTCTTTCTCAAAAAAAAAAAGGAAAATCTCCGTATTATTTCTATATGCACTATTCATACTTGTAGACTGTCCTGCTACGATCATCATCCATAGAAGAAATATTTGTTGGAGTAAGTTTAAAAGGTCAGAGAGGCCAGACGCGGTGGGTCACACTTGTAATCCCAGCAGGGCCAAGGCAGGCAAATTCCTTGAGCTCAGGAGTTCAAGACCAGCCTGAGCAAGAGTGAGACCTCATCTCTTAAAATAGCTGGGCATTGGGCGGTGCCTGTGGCTCAGCGAGTAAGGCGCCAGCCCCATATATCAAAGGTGGCGGGTTCAAACCTGGCCTTGGCTGAACTGCAAAACAAAAATATAGCCGGGCGTTGTGGCAGGCGCCTATAGTCCCAGCTACTTGGGAGGCTGAGGCAAGAAAATCGCCTAAGCCCAGGAGTTGGAGGTTGCTGTGAGCTGTGTGACGCCACGGTACTCTACCAAGGGCCATAGAGTGAGACTCTGTCTCTACAAAAAAAATAACTGGGCATTGTGATGGGTGCCTGTAGTGCCAGCTACTTGGGAGGCTGAGGCAAGAGAATTGCTTAAGCCCAAGAGTTTGAGGTTGCTGTGAACTGTGACACCACAGCACTCTAGTGAGGGTGACATAGTGAGACTCTGTCTCAAAAAAAAAAAATTAAAAGGACAGTATTGTGGGTTCCTAAAACATGACAGGTTGTCCTGATGGTCTGCAAACATTTATATAAAAATCCTATTTTGTGAGCGGCACCTGTGGCTCAGTGAGTAAGGAGCTGGCCCCCGTATACCGAGGGTGGCGGGTTCAAACCCAACACCTGCAAAATTGCAATTAAAAAACAAAAAAATAGCTGGGCATTGCGGCGGGTACCTGTAGTCCCAGCTACTTGGGAGGCTGAAGCAAGAGAATTGTCTAAGCCCAAGAGCTGGAGGTGGCTGTGAACTGTGATTCCACGGCACTCTACCAAGGGTGACAAAAATGAGACTCTGTCTCTTAAAAAAAGAAATCGTATTTTGTTGGGCAGTGCCTGTGGCTCAGTGAGTAGGGCGCTGGCCCCATATACCAAGAGTGGCAGGTTCGAACCCGGCCCTGGCCAAACTGCAAAAAAATAGCCAGGCCTTGTGGCAGGCACCTGTAGTCCCAGCTACTCAAGAGCCTGAGGCAAGAGAATCGGCTAAGCCTAAGAGCTGCATATTAAAAAGACATAAACAGGGAAAAAGTAATTCTAAGGGCAATAAATGAAATTATGTAGTACATAGATGGGATAAGACTACCTTATTCTTTTTTTTTCAGATAGAGTCTGCCCGCCTTCCATAGAGTGCCATGGTGTCATAGCTCACTGCAACCTCCAAGTCTTGGGCTCAAGCGATCCTTTTGCCTCAGTTTTTTTCTTTTTTTAGTAGAAAAATGCCTATAAGCCAAGGCAGGAGATCCCTTCAGCTCAGGAGTTCGAGACCAACCTGAGAAAAGTGAGACCCCACTCTGTACTAAAAATATAAAATTTGGCTGGGCACTGTGGCAGGCACCTATAGTCCAGCTATGTGGGAGGCTGAGGCAGGAGGATCACTTGAACCCAGGATTTTGAGGTTGCTGTGAGCTAAGATGATGTGATAGCACTTTAGCCTGGGCAACAGAGTAAGACTTTGTCTGGAAAAAAAAAAAGTAGTTCAGTTACTTGAGAGGCTGAGACACGAGAATTGCTTGAGCCCAAGAGTTTGAGGTTGCTATGAGCTGTGATGCCACAGCACTCTGCCAAGGGTGACAAAGTGAGACTCTGTCACAAAAAAAAAAAAAAGAAAGAAAGAAAGAAATATTGAGACTAACGTTCTGATTTTAATTTCAGGTTACAAATAAAAATTACGTCCGATTCCTCTCTGGCTGGCAGCAGGAGAATAAACCTCATGTCCTTCTGTTTGACCAAATACCCACTGTACCACTGCTATACAAGGTACTTTCTATGCTGGCGTGATGTTTTCACTTTTGGAGGGTAGAAAGTAATCTCTGAATTAGAACTTGTCACCTATTTGTCTTTTTTTTGTAAGTAAGTTTATTCCATGATACATGTTTGAAGACCAGAAGTTTTAATTAACCACCTTACACTGTGCACCCACTGTTGCCAGTTGCTGTGCTGGGGCTTTCCGTGCATATACATTTCACTTAATCCTCAGAAGAACCCAGCCATAGAGATATTATCTCTATTTCATAGACCAAGATACTGAGGCTTAGGATGGTCGTATACGAGAAGTCTCACTACAGCATTGTGAGTGTGCAATTCTCACTTAAGCCTTTCTGACTCCAAACCTGCCCTCTGAATGATGCTCTCTACCACACGTCCAGCACACCTCTGGACATTACTATGACATGAGAGGGGAGAGAAAGGTTTTCTGGCCATTGGCATAGTCACTGCCATCTTTCCCAATTGGGTTACCAGTCATTCCCCAAACCCATGCCTCCCACCAAGTGCAAATCTCAAGAAGATTATTTTGCTTTATCTTGCAAAAAAAAGAAATATGTGTATTTATGTGTTGGTACACTTTTGGGGCATGGAACACCGTAGAATTCCTGGATGCATACAGAGTGTGAAAGGCCTGGTGGAACTGTGTGAGCTAACTTCAGTCTCCACCCAGGGACGTGAGCAGGTCACCCTTGGTTTGAATTTTTGAATGCTGTGTTACAAATTTCATTTTTCTTCCTGTTTATTCTACCCTAACAGTTGACTGCTTTTGCCCACAAAGATTATTTATCCTTTGGATATGTGTATGTGGGTTTGCGAGGGGCGGAGGAGATGACGAGGCTGTACAATATCCATTTCCACACCCCCAGCATGCTGATCTTTAAAGAACATATAAACAAGCCTGCCGATGTCCTCCAGGTATGTGAAAACCACCTTGTTTCAAGATTTCCTTCTCATTTTATGTTAAGCCTTTATGTAAATAAACAGCAAAATTGAAGAAGGCAGTTAGGGGAAAGAGAAACTGGTTTCCAGTTTCTTCCTTCAGATGCACAAAATTCAAAAAGGAGGTGTTTTGTTTTGTTTTGTTTTGTTTTGTTTTGTTTTGAGACAGAGCCTCAAGCTGTCACCCCGGGTAGAGTGTTGTGGTGTCACAGCTCACAGCAACCTCCAGCTCTTGGGCTCGAGCAATTCTCCTTCCTCTGCCTCCCAAATAGCTGGGACTACAGGTGCCTGCCACAATGCTCAGCTATTTCGTTGGTTACAGCCATCATTGTTGTTTGGTGGGCGGGCCTGGGCTGGATTAGAACCCACCAGCTCAGGTGTATGTGGCTGGTGACTTAGCCGCTTAGTTGCTTGAGCCACATTGCTGAGCCAGGAGTTTGTTTTTTAATCTGAGTTGATACTATTTTGCTTCCCGCAAAAAAATCTTTTATCTCTAAAGTGCACCTGTTGGAAAACCAACAGGTTTTCCACTTTTTTCCAAAATAATTTTTTTTTTTTTGGAGACAGAGTCTCACTTTGTTGCCCTCGGTAGAGTGCTGTGGCATCACAGCTCACGGCAACCTCCAGCTCTTGGGGCTTAGGTGATTCTCTTGCCTCAGCCTCCCTCCTATAGCTGGGACTATAGGCGCACCCATCTATTTTTTTGTTGCAGTTTGGCTGGGGCTGGGTTTGAATCCGCCACCTTCAGTATATGGGGCCAGTGCCCTACTCACTGAGCCATAGGTGCCCTTCTTCCAAAATAAATTTTAAAACTTCAGCTCAGTGCCTGTAGCTCAGCGGCTAGAGCACTCCAGTCACATATACTGGAGCTGGCAGGTTCAAACCCAGCCCGGGCCTACCAAACAACAATGACAACTACAACAACAACAACAAAATAGCCAAGTGTTGTGGCGGGCACCTGTAGTCCCAGCTACTTGGGAGGCTAAAACAAGAGACTCGCTTAAACCCTAGAGTTAGAGGTTGGTGTGAGCTGTGACACCACGTCACTGTACCAAGGGCAACATAGTTGACTCAGTCTCAAAAAAAAATAAAAAATAAATAAATAAAAATTGGCCAGGCACAGTGGCTCACACCTGTAATCCTAGCACTCTGGGAGCCAAGGCAGGTGGATTGCTTGAGCTCATGGGTTCAAGACCAGCCTGAGCAAAAAGCGAGACCCCATTTCTACTAAAAATAGAAAAACTGAGGCAAGAGGATTGCTTGAGCCCAAGAGTTTAAGGTTGCTATGAGCTATGACACCACGGCACTCTACTGAGGGTGATATAGTGAGACTCTGACTCAAAAAATAATAAAATAGGCTTGGTGCCTGTGGCTCAACGGGCTAAGGCACCAGCCACGTACACCTGAGCTGGGGGGTTCGAATCCTGCCCAGGCCTGCCAAACAACGACGGCTGCAACCAAAACATGGTCAGGCGTTGTGGCAGGTGCCTGTGGTCCCAGCTACTTGGGAGGCGGAGGCAGGAGACTCGCTTGAGCCCAGGAATGGGAGGTTGCTGTAAGCTGTGATGCCACAGCACTCTATCCAGGGTGACAACTTGAGACTCTGTCTCAAAAGAAAAAAAATTATAAAATAAAATAATACCAAGTGGTGTGGTGCCTATGGCTCAAGGAGTAGGGCACTGGCCCCATATACCATGGGTGGGGGGTTCCAGCCCAGCCCCGGCCAAAACTGCAAAAAAGATATAATAATAATAATAATAATACCAAGATTTGCTTTTTTCTTTTTTTTTTTGAGACAGAGCCTCAAGCTGTCACCCTGGATAGAGTGCTGTGGCATCACAGCTCACAGCAACCTCCAATTCCTGGGCTCAAGCGAGTCTCTTGCCTCCGCCTCCCAAGTAGCTGGGACGACAGGCGCTTGCCACAACGCCTGGCCATTTTTTTGGTTGCAGCCGTCATTGTTGTTTTGCGGGCCCGGGCTGGATTCGAACCCATCAGCTCAGGTGTACATGGCTGGCGCCTTAGCCCGTTGAGCCACAGGCGCCGAGCCAGATTTGCCTTTTTCAGTGGGTTCCCATTTGCACCGCTGATACCAAAGTGTTGGTGCCTGTACAGCAATCTAGGCCAGGGCACCAGGGGGCCTTTCGGCATGGTTGCCTCACCCCCAGCCACTCAGCAAACAGACAGAAATAACACTGATATCAGTTCATATCCTTGATGAAGCAGTAAGAAGTATTAATTTTATTAAACCTTAACCCTTGAGTACACACCCTTTTGGTATTTTTAATGTTCTCTGCAATTCAATGGGAAGTGTGTATACAACCTGTCAGCTGCATGCCAAAGTGCAGAGGTCGTCTTGAAGACGGTGCTTACCCCAGGAATTGGAACAAGCCACTTTTCTTAATGGAACACCATTTTTACTTGAGAAAATAAATGACAGACAACTGTGGCCATTTAGACTTGGAAATTTAGCAGACATTTGCTCAAAAATGAACCAGGTGAGCCTGGTACTTTAAGAAAAACAACTGATATGGCTCGGCGCCTGTGGCTCAACAGGCTAAGGCATCAGCCACGTACACCTGAGCTGGCGGGTTCGAATCCAGCCCGGGCCCGCCAAACAATGACGGCTGCAACCAAAAAATGGCCAGGCATTGTGGTGGGCGCCTGTAGTCCCAGCTACTTGGGAGGCGGAGGCAAGAGAATCGCTTGAGCCCAGGAATTGGAGGTTGCTGTGAGTTGTGATGCTACGGCACTCTATCCAGGGTGACAGCTTGAGACTCTGTCTCAAAAAATAAAATAAAATAAAATAAAAAGCTTTAAAAAACAACAACAACAAAACTTCTGTTGAGATTGGTTCATCAATGTGATATGATTTTTTTTTTTATAAGTATAATAAGCTGTATCAATGTTTGGAGAAAAATGGACCAGTGTTTTCCAGATGACCAATGCACGATGTCATAGAATCATGCATGAGTAAAGATCCATTCTAAGCACAGGAATCTGGGTGTCTTCTTATTTCTGTATGACCCTTTGGGTTTCCTCTTTATCGTATCTGTCTGTACTTTTGTTTTCCTTTGGATTATCTGTCTTTTTGTTACTGATTTGTAAGGATTATTTGGGGTTTTTTTGGTTTTTTTTAATAATTTTATTAAATCATAATTGTGTACATTGGTGCAATCATAGGGCAGAATGTGCTTCATATACAATCAGAAACATTTTGATTGTACTGTGAGAGATAGCCCTCATAGCATTTTCTTAATCAC
>CAUYRH010059211.1:0-13101 GCA_963574655.1 Perodicticus potto
TATTTTTTCTTCCATTCGTGAGATACTTTGCTAAGAAGAATATGTTCCAGCTCCATCCATGTTAAGTCTCCTTTTATAAGACACTGGGAACACCAACCTCATAGAGTTGTTGTGAGGATTAAGTGAGATGCTATTTATAAAACCCTTTGAACAGTGCTTGGCCCCTTCTACGTATTGTGTGGGTATCACCCACTGCCATTACTTTACCCTCTGACCCTATGGTGCTCTGGGGTAGGTGGAGCAACATCCCCATTTTGCAAATAGAGAAACTGAGACTCAGAGAGCTCCACCATCTTTCCCAACCAGAAAGAATCTGTCTATCTGACACCAAATCCAGAGGAAACAAGATCTCTTCTGCCAGGGTGGGTGGATGAGACTTGGAGCTGGGGCCCATGGGACAGGCAGGATCTGGCAACGCAGAGAAAGAATTAAGGGAGGATGTGAGAAGGAACAGCATTTCTGGTGGAGTGAGCAGATACAGAGGGAGTTGGTTTGAGAAGCAAATGGAGAATGGAATAGCATCATTTGCCCTTGAACCAGAAGGCTACTAATGAGAGAAATACGGCTAGACCAGGTCAAGGAGGGCTGAAGGGTGGGAACTTTAGGCTTGGTTTTGTAATAAGTAGGAACCATGGAAGGATCTATCCCCAACTACCGTGTTCCAAGCCACCATGGAGCCCCTGGCATCTGCAGATAAACATGACCTCATTTCTGACTGCCATGCTCATTCCCACTTTAGGAGGCCTGGCATTGGCCTCAGTTCTCAGCCCGAAGCCACATGACCCAGAATTAGGTCACATCCTATGCCCAGAGCTTACTTCTCAGGGCAGAGCCTGCCAGCTGGGAAAGTGGGACTCAGCAATGTAGCAAACTTGAGGGCTGGCATTGCCCACTGAATGCGAGCAGCTGTGGAGTTCAAGGTCTTCAGCCTGCCTACCGACCTCCATGAAAGCCCTGCCAATGGTAACGTTCTCTTCTCTGGGTGGCTGTCGAGGAAAGCCAGAGTGTCCTCTCCTCGGCCCTCAGCCAGCTGGAATGGGCATCGCCAAGGAAACGGGCCCTACCTGGGAGACAGCTGGCCTTCTGCGATTAGGAGGACGCATGTTGTCAGGCTGGGGCAAGCTGAGGGGCGGCCCCCGCCTCAAGATGCAGGTGAGCCTTGGCAACCTAATCTGCTTGTTAGGAGATCTTGTGCAAGTCTCTTCCCCATCCCGGGACTTGATTTCTTATCTAGGGATGATGGTACTTTACACTTTTTCTGGTCTCTGTGTTGTTTACTTATAATTGTCTAGTTAATTTCTGCACTTTGCTTCCTTTGTTCATCCTGAATCGTGTATTCCATGGAGATAAGAAACGTGTGCCTCGTGGCATTCAATACAAGGTTCTTGGCCAGCTGAGTGACTATTGTGAGAGCATACGAGATGGTATACGTGAAAGGACTTGGCAAAGTAGGAAATGATACCGACCATAGTACTAGGCTCTTCTTGCACCAGGACCCGGCCCCAGTCTTAGCACACGAGAGAACTGCTCCAGGGGATCACAGGACAAGAAAACACGGCTAGGAATGATCAACATTGAAAAGGAAGGCAAAAATCATAATAATGTGCTGATGGTATGATTTTCTACCTTGAAAAATTCAAACAATTCTGCAGGGATAACAACAATGAGCAGCCCCAATAAGGAAGTTTGGTAAAAGAACTGGACACAAGAATTCAGTACCAATGATTTTTTTTCATCTGTTATTTAATTTCAAAATGTTATTCAGAAAAGGATCTCACTCATAACAGCAACAAAAAGCTAAAGAATCACGTAGGAGATTTGCTTCATAAGAAGTGTTACAAGTACTCTATGGAGAAATCTTTTATACTTTATTGCCCAGGGAAAAATAATATCTAAATAAATAGAGACACATTCGTGCTTCTAGGAAGGAGGTCCCAGATGTAAAGATGTCAATTCTGTCTAATATAATTAATAACAATTATATAATTCCAGGGAAAATAACGGGAGTATAAAGTTTATTGGGAAGTGTAATTACTTAGAAATAGCCAAGAAAATTTGGGACAAGAATAATTATGAAGTAGTGATGAGGGGATCTTGCCTGAAAGAACACCAAAACACACGGTGACGTGACAGTAATTAGAACCATGTGAGTTTTGCATGAGAATTGCTGCTCTTAGGACTTGATGTGTAATTATTAGATATTCGGTGACGTATCCTTCTGGTGGGCACGGTAGGACCTCAGCTCAGTGGAGTGTCAACCCTGCTTTGCAGGAGCCTGGTTCAATTTTCACATCTCCCCTTCCTGGTGGTGGGACCTCAGGTGATCTGTTTAACTTCTCCAAGTTCTGTGGAGTGAAATAGGGAGTTACATGAGCTGGAGCATAGGTAGCACAGGGCCTGGTGCCTACAGTAATCTCTCAATAGGTGATTCTTTTATTCACTGAAAATAATAATAAATAACCAAATTGTTCATTGGTTTGAGGGCCAACATAAAGCCAGTTGCTTTTTTTCAGTTACTAGTTACTAAGGTCTTGGTATAATTTCCCAATCCTAGTCCTTGCTGGGCAAGCTCCAAGCAGATAGGAGGTGGAACCATCTGTGGAATGAACTTGGATTTGTTTGCTCTGCCCTTGGCTTACCTTGCAGGTGGTTCTGTGGTTTCCATGCAGTTGTACCTCCTGATCACATTTCGGCAGGTCATCCTCCCGGCCACCTTCAGGCCAGACTTTCTGAAGCCGGGATCAGACAGCCAAGAGCTCCCCAAACTTCATCCCATAGGGGAATGGGCTCTCTCCTGCCCTGGATTTTTCCATTGGTCATTCCTACGACGCACCTCTGCCCCATAGGGCTGAGTTCAGTACAGAGTGGGGAGTTTCCTTCCACACCCCTCTCTACCTACCTGAGCCTTGGCACTCACCAGGCTCCCAGCTGAGACATAACAATATTTTCCCAAACACAATCTGGATGCGATCTGGGCTAAAGCTACCTGGGGGTGACCTAGGGACAGTTTGCAGCAATGGAATAGACAGCAGGCTTGGTAGATTTCTCAGTATCTTGTGAGCACAGTCTGCACCACACAGGTCCCCATAGAGGCTGTCATCATAGCTGCCCCTCAAATGGGGCAGAGGTCATCACCTGGGGAAAGGGCTGTCTTGGAAAGAAAGAGCACTCTTCTGAGGGGGAGCTGGATGGGGTGGGAAGAGTCAAGAGACCCAGGCAGGAGCCACTTGACCTGAGGTAACTACAGAGAAGGAGAAGGCTGTTGCCTCCTGAAGGGCCAGACCAATGTCCTATTTGTCTGTGTCCCTAGACCACTAGGGCACATTCTAAGTCTGAGAAGTGCCATTTACATTGAGAAGGTAGAGCGTGGTAGGCCTGGCAGAGTGAATCCTGTGTGACAACTGACCTTTCAGAGGGGCACCGACAGTGCTCCCAGGGCCCCATCCTCTAGCTGGCACTTATCCATGCTCACCTGGACCCCAAAGGCACGAGTTCCTGGACATCAGCAGAGATAGGGCTTAGAGAATAGACAGTGTTAAGTGTTTATCTAAGTGGGGTTAATGTCCATCCAAAGCCCGTCAAAGAGGTTGTGGGCTATCACTCAGTTTGTGGCCATTCATTGCATTTCAGGCTACAAACGTAGGGACCAACTCAGATTTCTTGCTTCCTCTTACCACCCACGTCCATTCATTAGCAAACCCTGTCAGTGCCACCACCAGTTAAGACTCAGAGTCATCCACGTCCCTCCACCTCCTTTGCTGAGAACTTAGCTCAAGCCAGCCCAGGGCAGGATGGTGCCCAGAGCTCTCATGGGGAGTCCTGCCTCATTCTGAGTTTCAACAGAAGGAAGCCCATTTTCTCAGGGAGATAAGCTGCATTTTCCACTATTACCTTTATTGTGGTAAAACTTTTGTCTTATTTCCTAATTGGTTCAGAACTTAGGAAAGAAGGGAGACATTTATAGGTTCCCTTCAAAAACATAAACACTGACATCTTGACAGCACTTTATAGGTCAAAGAATATTTCTATTTATAACTTCCTATAATCTTCATTTCAGCTATGCAACATAAAGGTCATTGTCATTATTATCCCTACTTTACTAATAAAATTAGAACTGAAAATCGTGAAGTGACTTGTCCCATGTCACACAGCATCAAGCCTAGAATCCAAGTTTCACAAAATTTTATTTTCGTGGCTTCTTCCTTTAGGCTTATGATTTGAACTCCTAGTAAAATACAATTCTATTACTATATAACTGTAGTAATTAAGACATTGTACGATTGTTGGATCTTTATAGATAATGAAAGGCCCTTTTATGGCAGAGGGGGAAGGGCGGCACGAGGAAGTTTCTTTGTTTATGCACATCAGCACTTTGTAAAGCTATACTACATATTCTCATTGGCAACATCTGAATAAGGGCTGTAGCCTAACGTACAGTGTTGTACCAATATCAATTTCCTGATTTTGATAATATACAATGACTACCAAAGATGTTAGCATTGGGGGAGCCTGGATGAAGGGTACATGAGAATTCTCTACTAATTTTGCAACTTCTTGTGAGTCTTACTTTATCTCAAAAATAAAAATGTAAAAAAATGCAGCCTCCACGAGGGGACAGGTGTCAGCTTTAATTCTGAGATGGCAAATGCATTTCAACTCGCATGGGTCAATCCCAATCAATTGACAGGGGTACCCTGGTTCATAATTTGCCCTGTTAAGCATCTCTGAAGCCCTATCTGGGTCTAGTGGAAACAATGCATTAATCGATGAGTGGTGTCTGTTGTGGACTCCAGGAAGGGAATGGGGAACATGGAATAGGTTTGTGCCCCCATGTGCTCAATTCCTGGTGGCTCGATGTGGACTAAAGCACTGAGCAGGGGAAGACATTAGCTTGCGAGAGGGTGGGAAGGAGGGAGAGTAACAAAAGACAGGCAGGTCACACTGCATAATTCCACGTTCGTGAAGTTTAAGAACAGGCAACGTGAAGTGGTGGTAGCTTCTAGTGATAGGAAACTGATCAATAGACACCATGGGATGGTGAAAAATGTTCTGTATATCTCAACTGGATTGTTGGTGTATAAATCTGTTAAAAGTTCTTGACCTATACTTTAAGATCTGTGCATTTTATTACATATAAATTATACCTCAATAATCAAAACAGGAGAAAGGCAAGACAGATGTCTGAAAAGAAACCATTTCCTTTAATAAAACATAACCTGGACCCCCAGGCTACCATGGGAGGGGGTAGTCAGAGGCTCAAGGAGGCCCGAGTTTTACCTCCTTTTATTCCCCCCAGAGGCAAGACAGGATTTTATTAGACAGAAAGGAATATGGAAACAGTAAAAAGCTCCAGGGCCTCCGGCAAAGAGGAAGACCCAAGTCGAAAAATCTCTCACATGGGCCCTTTTTACCTTTTGTTTTTTTTTTTTGAGATGAGTCTCATTCCGTCGCCCTCAGTAGAGTGCTGTAGTGTCCTTGCTCACAGCAACCTCAAACTCGGGCTGAAGCAGCGGAGGCTTCAGACTCCTGCCACAACACCTGGCTAGTTTTTCTATTTTTAGTAGAGATGGGGTCTCTCCCTTGTTCAGGCTGCTCTCGAACTTCTGAGCTCAAGCAATCCACCCACCTCTGCCTTTCAGAGTGCAGGTGTGGACCACCACGTCCGGCAGAGTTTTACCTTCTTGAAGATAGACCTGTCTGGGGTGAAGTCCCAGCTCTGCTACTCACTAGCCCGGTGCCTTTGGACAACTTGTTAAATCTGTCTGTCTCAATTTCCTCAGCTATAAGGCGAGAGTAGCAGGTGCCTGCTTCATGGGGTGCTTGGGTGAATTAAATGAGTTAATCCAGGGAAGAATTTGGAATAGCCTTGTCTGCTGCACAGCACCTGCCCAATAAGTCTTAGCTGCTAGTATGATTGTGGTTATTTTGATTGTTGTTCTCCCTTTGATTCTCATGGCTAACAGCTGTTGTCCCCCTTGGGGACTCTGGCATACCAGACACTCACTGGATATCCAAAAAGACCAAACACTCCGGGAAGACAACGGGGGAATAAGCACAATCTGGCTCCCCCAAGGCAGAGTCTGGGCCTCCTGGAGTCAGCCCCTTGTGTCTGCATGACCACTCTTGGACTCTCTGCGTGCCAGCTCTGGGCTGATCGCCACCCGGAGGATGCCATTCTTGTGGTCACCATCTCCTAGGCACTTCATCATCCTGAGCAAGATAAGAGGGCTCTGAGCCTTCTGTCTTCCTTCCTCCCAGTTCCCGGTCTGAGAGCCATGTGTTTGCCATGGTCACTGCCCCCTGGGATGATCTTACCCATCAGGTGAAGCCCTGCCCCTGACCCACTGCAGAGTCCCCCAGACAGGGCTGGGTACAGAACAACACAGTTCTTTCCAAGAACCCGTACGTTGTACAGCTATGAGAACAATCAATAAACGCCTGTTATCTTAAGCAGGGGATATTTGGAGGTTTTGTTTGTTACGGCAGCTAGTATTTCCTCAAAGAATACACCCCATGAAGACTCAGAGGGGAAAGGGAGAAGGGAGTCTCAGAGGAAACCATCTATGCAAAACCCCTAAGGGGAGAGACAGAGTGTGTGTGCAGAGTGATGCCAGATGGACCAAGGCGGTAGACTGAGGCAGTTCGGGGACCCTTTTAGCCATGCTAAGTAGTTGGGACTCCATCCAAAGTAAATGGGGCGTCCCTGGACACCCCTGTGCAGGCCCCTCTGTGCCTTCAGGATCAGAGAAGAGGGTAACTTGCTGAATGAAGGTCACCTGACCAGTGAGTGGCAGAGCTGGACTCCACCCCGGGTCTTGCTGTCTCCATGTCACTAATACTTTCTTTTTGTCTTCCTTCCTTTCTTCCTCCCCTTCCTCCCCACCCCTCCCCTTCCTTCCTTCCTTCCTTCCTTCCTTCCTTCCTTCCTTCCTTCCTTTCTTTCCTTCTTTCTTCCTTCGTCTCATTTTCTCAGTAGAGTGCTATGGCTTCGTAGCTCCCAACAACCTCACAGTCTTGGGTTCCAGCGATCCTCTGCTTCAGCCTCCAGAGTAGCTGGGACTATACGTGCCCACCACAATTCCTGGCTGTTTTTTTTTTTTTTTTTTTTTAAGAGACAGGGTCTCACTCTTGCTCAGGCTGGTCTCAAACTCCTGAGTTCAGGGAATCCATCCACTTCAGCCTCCCAGAGTGCTAGGATTACAGGCAAGGGCCACCGTACCTGGCTCTGCTCTATACTTTCAACCAAACCAAACCTTATACAACAGAGAAGCTATGACACTCCTCTCACACAAACTCAGAGGGAGTCCTGACTATGTAGATTTCTTCCCCAGTTTTCTGAGACTGGGCCCTGCCAAGAATGCTGTCTCCTGCACAGGCTCAGACCAGCACCCAGAAGGAACCCTCCCACCAGCGACGGTGGCCCCGGCATCTCCCACCCCGACTGCAGCTCTACATCCCCAGGAAATCCAAATGAATGTCCCACCTGGTCTAGTCCCACCTCCTAGGTGAAGGGGCCCATCACCCAGCAGGTGAGGCTGACCCCTTTCACCAGCACCCCCCTGTGGTCTGGTCCACCAATGGGGCACGGCAGGCGGCAGAAGTTGCTCAGCGTTCCTCTCTCCTCTCTGCCACTTCCTGGGCTGAGTGAGCAACACGGCAGAGTTGCAGATAAGCTCCAACTGCCCATCTGGGCATCCTCAGAGGACCTAGAAGCAGACATTACTACATTCCCTTGGGGAACTCTTAGCTAGACCACAAGGCAGTGATATTCCATGTGGGCAGGACAGCCTGGTGGTTTGGCTAACATCTCCATTTCTCTGCTACCTGTCCTCTGCTACATGTCCGTCCTTCGTTGGGAAGCCAGAATGTTCTGCATCACCTTTGTCCAAGCCCTTCCTCGCTTTTGCAGAGGCACCTCAGGGTGAGGTCCTGGGGCACAGTTTCTAGCATCCTGCCCACCTCTTTCTCTGACTTCATCCGGAGCAATTTCTCTTTCGTCACATTCAACCTTTTCCATGAGGAAAGGAAGGAAACATTTGACTACTTAAAACAGTAATGTGAAAATAACTGGTCGGGTGGTGCTGTAGCTCAATGGGTAGGGCACTGGCCACATACACCTAGGCTGGTGGGTTCGAACCCAGCCTGGGCCAGCTAAAACAACAATGACCACTGCAACAAAAAAATAGCTGGGTGGATGCCTGTAGTTCCAGCTACTAGGGAGGCTGAGGAAAGAGAATCACTTAAGCCCAAGAGTTTGAGGTTGCTGTGAGCTGTGACGCTATAGCACTCTACCCAGGGCGACAGCTTGAGACTCTGTCTCAAAAAGAAAGGAAGGAAGAAAGGAAGAAAGGAAAGAAGGAAGGAAAGAAGGAAGGAAGGAAACAAATGGTCTAGTCTGAGCTTCAAACTTTCTAGATGGAGATCCTGAGATTCAGAAAAAGGAAATAAGTTTGTTGAAAACACAAGCACATAAATTACAGAAAATAGTCTGCTTGTCATTATGTCCTATCTATCTGTCCATCCACCCATTTACCCATCCATCCATCCATCCATCCAGCCAGCCAGCCAGCCAGCCAACAGCCAGCTAAAGGCTCAGATGCTCTGGCCTGGTCATCCTGCAGCCTAGGCATCTAAAGATCTCCATCTTCTTAGCATCCTGGAAGAGGAAAAAACAAAGCCGGATTCTGCATAGATTTGGACTCAAGTTCCTTCTCTGTCATTTACCAGCAATAAGCTTCCTTTTGGTTCCCTCAATTGGAAAATGGAACCGGAACTTGCTGCCTCCAGATTACTGTGAGGATTTAGCAAGGCGAACACAGCCCATGACAGAGACCCTAGAACGCAGTGGGGCCTCCACACCTGCCCCATGTCTGAACGAGCTCTCTGCATTCTGTGTGCAGGACAAGCAGGGAGGCCCTGGAATTGCTCTTATTCAGCAGTGCGCACGGCTGGGAAGGACGGCTCTCCCCTGCAGAAAGCCTGGCCCCATCCTTCCTATACTGTGACCTAATTTTGATCTGGCCAGAGTTGGTGTCTTCCTTTTCCCCTCATTGTCTTGAAGACCTGGAGTGAACTCGGCCAGGCCTGTTTCCACAGGAATAACACATATTCAGCCAGCAGGCGCATTGTGCACCCCAGTCCCCACCCTGTCTCACACACTTTCCCCCAAATCTCCCCATGGTGCAGCTGACTCCTCAAAGGTCACATGATCAATTGCCACCTTCTGCGGGAAGCCATGCTGGTGTCCTCTCTGCTGGCCTCCCTCCCCTTGATTTATTTTTTATTAGCCATTGGAGATTTACAACATGTTTATTGTCTGTCTTCACCCACTAGGGGGTAAGCTCTGTTATTTTCTTCATTGCCACATCCCCAGCCCCATCTCTCCCATGGTGTTTAAAAGGATTTGTTGAAGGAGCATATTGGTGAGAAACTAATTCCCCTGCTCTAAAAGTCACCATGTTCTTTGAAATTGCCCACCTACCCCACGGCGTGTCTATGGCTGCCTGGGTTGAGATGGGGCATACAGGGAAACGTCCTGGACAGCACGTTGGAACATCCCCCAAAGGGGCAGGTGTAAAGGTCCAACTCTTATACATGAAGAGCACAGATCCTACCTGCCCCCAAGAGTAGGCAGGGGACAGATGGAAGGCTTGAGAGAGCAGTCCTGGGTTCAAATCCTCTCTCTACCTCTTTCTAGGAGAAGTCACTTAGTTCTCTGAGCCTTGGTTCCATGAAACTAATGAGCCTTGCCTCACAAAAGTTACCTTTACTGCTATTCAAGTGAGCCCCAATGATAAGCACACTGGACAAACCTTGCCTGTTGGTGCCATGAGTGAATTGTGTGACCCCGAGCAAGATCTGCAACCTTGTGGTGTCTCAGTTTTCCCATTTGTAAGATTCATGATGCTTTCATGAGTTATTGCATGCAAATTATTTAGATCTGTGCCTGGCACTAATCATGCACAATCATTCTATTTTTATGCCTCCTCTTTACAAATTAAGGTATATTTTAGGTACAGTAAATATGCACTTAATTATACATATAAATAATAGTATACAAATCTTAAATGTATTAGTGAGAAGAGTTTTGACAGATTATGAATATATAATGTATATATGTTTAAATATGTAATATGTATATATTATAAATGCATACACACATATGTATACATAGGTATAATCTTCGCGCAGATAATCCACACTCCATTCTCATCACTTCAGACTGTTCCTTTGTGCCCATTCTCAGTCAATTCCTGCCATCTCCCCTCCAGAAGAGGCATCTATTGTATTCTTTCTACTATCTGTCACTCTAGATAAGTGTTGCCTATTCACGAAATTAGTTTAAATGGACTCATACTGTATATACTCTTTCAAGTCTAATGTCTTGTGCCCAGCCTAATATTTTTTAGATTTATCCCTTTTGTGGTGTATCAGTAGTTCCCCTTGTTACTGCTGAATGCTATTCCATCATGTAAACATACAATAGTTTGTTCATCCATTTTCTTGTTGATGGACATTTGGGTTGTTCATACTTTCAGGTAACTGGGAATAAACATTCTTGTGAATATTTATACATTCTTGTGTATATGTTTCCTTATGGACATGGGTTTTTTGGGTGTGTGTTTGTGTGTATACCCAGAAGAACAATTTTGGGGTCATCAGGTAAGTATATGTTTAACTTTATAAGAAATGACAATACTCCTTTGAAATTTCTTGAGACTTGCTTTTTGATTTCCTTTTTTTCTTTCTTTTCTTTTTTTATTTTTTGAGACAGAGTCTCACTTTGTCACGCTCAGTAGAGTGCCATGGCATCATAGCTCACAGCAACCTCAAACTCTTGGTCTCAAGTGATCCTCTTGCCTCAGTTTTTCATTTTTTCAGTAGGGACAGGGTCTCATCTTGCTCAAGCTGGTCTCAAACTCCTGAGCTCAAGCAATCCACCTGCCTCAGCCTCCCGGCGTGCTAGGATCACAGGCATGAGCCACTGTGCCTGGCCTTTTGACCCATTTCCTAGTCTGTCTTGGTGACTCTTCCATGTGCACTTGAAAAAAAAAAAGTGTGGCTTGGTGCCTGCAGCTCAACAGGCTAAGGCGCCAGCCACGTACACCTGAGCTGGCGGGTTCGAAGCCAGCCCAGGCCCGCCAAACAACAATGACGGCTGCAACCAAAAAATGGCCGGGCGTTGTGGCGGGCGCCTGTAGTCACAGCTACTTGGGAGGCAGAGGCAAGAGACTCGCTTGAGCCCAGGAATTGGAGGTTGCCATGAGCTGTGATGGCACGGCACTCTATCCAGGGTGACAGCTTGAGGCTCTGTCTCAAAAAAAAAAAAAAAAAAAGTGTATTCTGCAGTTGTGTAAGAGGGTGGCATTCTACAAATGTCATTTGGCTTAAACTGGTTGCTTGTGTTATTCAAGTCTTCTACAACCCTACTCATATTTTGTCTCTCGACAATCATTATGATTCCCCCTGTTGCTCCCTATAGTTCTAGTGATTTCTGCTTCAAATATTTTGAAGCTCAGTCACTGGGTATGTACACGTTTAGGCATATCATGTTTTTAATAATTGGCCATTTTATCATTAAGGAATGTCCTACTAATATTTCTTGCCTCATATTCTGCTTTATATAGACATACCAGCTTTCTTAGGACTAGCACTTGCATGGTTTATCACTTTATGTCTTTTAAGTTTTAACTTATATGTCTTTAGATTTAAAAGATTTCCTTTGAGCAGCGTATGATGGGTCTTGCTTTTCTTATACATTCTGACAACTTCTGCTTTTAATTATAGTGTTGAGCCCATTTATTTAATGTAATTGTAATTTTTGATAAGTTGGGTTTGTCTATCATTTTATTATTTGCCTTCTGTTTGTAGTAGTTTTTTCTTTGTTTCATTATCTTTTCTCGTTTTATTTTGAACTGCTCAAATATTATTTTTTTAGTATTCTCTTTTATTCTATAGAATACTGGCCTTTAAGCTATATAGTGTTGTTTTATTTATTTTCAGGGGTGTCTCCAGAGATTAATAGAATGCATCTTTAATGATCAAATTCTATCTTGGATTAATATCATACATTAATGTAAAATGTAAGAATTGTAAAATATTAAACTTCCATTTTATGCTCTCTCAATCTATGATCATTTTGTCAAATATTTCACCTTCATATGTGATCTGAACCCTATAATACATAGTTATTATTTGTACTTTTCATAGTCAATGTTTAACTTCTTTCTATAGATTTACTTTGCATGGCACAAAATCCAGCCATTGTAAGTGTGTAAGTTAATAATTTTTGTAGTAAATTTGTGGTGTTGTGCAACCATTGCCACAATAAAATTTTAGAAAATTTCTATTATCCCAAAAGATTTCTTGTGCCCACTTTGAATCATTCACTACTGTTCTTTCCCCCAGTCTCAGACAACCATTACTAT
Organism: Perodicticus potto; assembly: GCA_963574655.1. Classification (NCBI taxonomy): domain Eukaryota; kingdom Metazoa; phylum Chordata; class Mammalia; order Primates; family Lorisidae; genus Perodicticus; species Perodicticus potto. The sequence continues at coordinate 12,429 of CAUYRH010059211.1, forward strand.
ACCTTAAGTGTATACAGTTTATTTTTTCTGAATATTTCATATAAATGGAATCACATGATATATAGCCTTTCAAATCTGGTTTCTTTCATTTAGCAAAATGTTTTTGAGGTTCATCTAGGATGTAAATTGTATTGTTAATTTGTTCTTTTTCATTACTGAGTAGTATTCCATTGTATGGGCTGCATTGTATTTTGTTATCCATTCCCGAGTTGAATTGCTTCTACTTTTTTGACATTATGCACAATGCCACTATGAACACTCTTGAAAAATCTTTGAGTGTACATGTTTTTATCTCACTTGAGTAAATGCCCGTAGGAGAAGAATTGCTGGGTTGTATAGCAAATTTAACTTTTCAAGAAACTGCTGAACTATTCTACAAAATGGCTGGAACATTCGATATACTTACCTGCCATGTACTCTAATTGTATTTTAAAGTAGCAAGAAAAGGCTCGGCGCCTGTGGCTCAACGAGCTAAGGTGCCAGCCACGTACACCTGAGCTGGTGGGTTCAAATCCAGCCCAGGCCTGCCAAGCAACAATGACGGCTGCAACCAAAAAATGGCCGGGCGTTGTGGCGGGCGCCTGTAGTCCCAGCTACTTGGGAGGCAGAGGCAGGAGACTCGCTTGAGCCCCGGAATTGAAGGTTGCTGTGAGCTGTGATGCCACAGTACTCT
>CAUYRH010059213.1:0-15616 GCA_963574655.1 Perodicticus potto
GAAGCCTCATGCTGTCTCTCTGTGTCCCCAAGGGGAAGTTCCTGGGTAGATCCCACCTGCCAGAGATGCCTGAAGTCCTCTCTCCCCAGTCTCACCGTGCCCAGCCGCAAGGAAGCTGTTACTCGGCTGCCATCTTGCTCCACCTTGATGGAGAAATTGTCAAGTGCTTAAGGATGAAGAGGTTCTTTCTCCACTGTCACTGCCTCTCTTTATGCAGTGATCCCACTTACACATTTCTGAAACCATGATTCATATTCTGTCCAGGGCAACAGAAAATCCTTGTAAGTCTTCTGGTTTGCAGATTGCTTGTAGCCTTCTTACTGCGTCTTGATATGGTAGAGAGAGAGAGCGAGCGAGCACGCACGCGTGCACACGAAAGCTCTCTGGTATCCCTTCTTATAGACATTAATCCTAAAGGTAATTTTCATCAGAAACTTCTGTCCAGAAGAAGAAAAGTTGGACTGAAATGAACTCAGAGAAGTCAAAATTGGGGAGTGGAACACAAGGAGAAGTCAAGGTGCACATCATCCCCATAGAGGCAAGCTGTATGGGCAAGAAAGAGGAAGAAAGATAACAGAGACCAGCTATCACTGGTGGGATGGGAGGGTGCCTGAGCTCTCCTGATCTGATCCCACCTGCCAGTTTCAGTTGTTAAATAGGCCTGTGGGGTGCTCCCTAAAGATTCTCAATTAGATTATCTCTCAATAACAATTCAGGGACAACCTAATATTTCAGCTAAAAAAAGTATAATTAATATATAAAAAAGCTAAATATACACATGGGATGAACCAGCAGTACAATTCTGGCAACATGGAAAATCAGAACAGATTAACTCCCCCAAGAGATTATAAGGGAGATACAGCAGAAAATACCATCTATAGAGAAACTGTTGAAATGACAGAAATAGAATTCAGAATATGGATGGTAAAAAAGGTGAATGGAATTGAGGAGAAGATGGAAAAAATAAATTCAAAAAATAGTCCAAGAGTTGTCACAAGACATTAGTGAAATTAAAGACAAAGTCACCAACGATCTGGACATAATTAGGAAAGATATAACAGAGCCTAAGGAATTGAAAGAGGCACTCAAGGAGCTTCAAAACAAGTAGAGAGCCTCAGGAATAGAGTAGAACATGGGAAGAAAGAATTTAAGAAATTGAAGACAAGACTTTTGACTAACCAAATTATTCATAGAGACAGAAAAAAAGAATAACAGAATATTCCCTGAGAGAGTTAAGAGATTATTGTAAAAGATCAAATGTCTGAATTATAGGGATTCCTGAAAGAGTAAATGATGGTCCTAAAAGCATCTTCAAGATATCATGTTGGAAAATTTCTCAAGCATTGGGAGAGAAACAGAAATTCAAATAGTAGATAGTTTAAGAATGTTAGCATGCCTCAATCTAAACAAAGCATCTCCTAGGCACATTATAATTAACTTTGCCAAAGTCAATATGAAAGATAAAATCCTGCAAGAATCCAGGTATAAGAAATATCTTACCTACAAAGGGGAAAGTATCAGGATGGTAACAGACCTTTCAGCTGAAACTTTTCAAACAAGATGAGTGTGGTCATCAGCCTTTAATTTTTTTATTTATTTTTTTCACAATCACAGCAGTTTATAGTTTGATATGTCCTTCCAGATCCCGAGTGTACATACACAACATCCAATTTTCTGGGATTGAGATTGCACATTATATATCATGCTTTTTCACACATCATGAATATTTACCAATCCAAAATCTCAAAGCTCTATGAGTATTTTGATAACCAAGAGTACAGTATACCAACTCAATATGTTGTGTAATCCTGTCTTTCTTCAGATGAAAAATTCATAGAAGACAAAAATGGCAACAAGCCTCTGGATAAAAGTACTGGTTTTTCAGCCCAGGATCCTGTGTCTTGCTAAGCTAAGTTTCAATTGTGATGGAAAAGTCATATATTCTACTGACACGGAAATGTTAAAGAAATTTGCCACAACAAAGTTTGTTGGGTTATTGTTTTCTATCCATTCACTCTAAGTCTTGTTTTAACCTTAGAGGTTAGGTATGGAAGTACTCAGACCTATCCTTCATACTAATCAGCACCATGGGCCAGCACCAAAGGAAACATACCCAGAATTTAAAGAACAAAGCTTGTCTTCCACAATGGCCCAAGGGATAAAATTAAGCACTGGACCTCAGCAAAACAAGAATGATCAAAACACTACCACACGTATCTATTCTTTTAATAAATGTGGATGGATTAAATTCCCCACTAAAGAGGCACAGGCTGGCTGACCAGATACAAAAGCTCAAACCCAATACCTGTTGGTCTCCAAGAAACATGCCTAACCTCTAAGGGTAAAACAAGAAGTACGGTGAATGGATAGAAAACAATAATCCAGTCAAATGGGAATCAGAAAAAAACAGGGGTTGCAATCTTATTTGCAAATACAGTTGGATTTAAACCAACAAAAATAAGGAAAGACAAGGATGGACACTGCATACTGGCCAAGGGAGGCAAACAACATAAAAATATTTCAATCATTAACATTTACACACCCAACCTAAGTGTTCCTAGATACATAAAATTAACCATAAATGATCTGGAAAATGATATTTTCCAGCTTCATAATAGTTGGAGATTTTAACACCCCTCTGACACAACTAGATATATCATCCAAGCAGAAACTAAACAAAGAAGTAATAAACTAAAATAGAACCCTAGAACAAATAGACTTAACAGACATATACAGGGTGAACATAAAGGTGTGCAATTTAAAATAGTTTAACATAGCAAATTGTACACAAACTCCCTGTATAGAACATTTCATGCTAATGAAACTGAGTACCCATGGATCATCCTCCGAAATTGATCATATATTAGATCACAAATATAACCTCAACAAATATAAAAGTATATAAATTGAATTATTCCTTTCAGACCATCACAGAATAAAAGTTAAACTCAACAAAAACAGAAATCTTCATACCCTCATAAAAATCATGAAAACTAAATAACCGTATGCTGAACAACAGCTTGGACAAGGACAAGATGAAGAAGGAAATCATTAGATTTCTTGAACAAAATGATAATTAAGCCATAAGCTATTGAAACCTACAAAAGCAGTCTTAAGAGGAAAATTAATAGCATTAGATGCCTTCTTACAAAAAACAGAAAGAGAGAAACTCTGCAACCTAATGACTCATCTCAGATAACTGGAAAAGGAAAAACAATCCAAAGCCCAACCTAGCAGAAGAAAAGAAATAACCAATATCAGAGCAGAATTACATGATATTGAGAACACAAGAATGATTTGGAATATCAGTAAAACAAAAAGTGACTTCCTTGAAAAAATTAATGAAATAAAAAAACCCTTATGCAGACTAACCAGTATTAGAAAAGTAAAATTTCTAATAACTTCAATCCCATATGAAAAGGGAAATCACAACAGCTACCACAGAAATACAAAAGATCCTCAATGATTACTGCAAAAAACTTTACACCCAGAAACTTTAAAATGTAGAAGAAATGGACAAAAAAGTAAAGCCCTGGGCCAAATGGTTTCACACCAGAATTCTACCAAACCTTCAAAGAGGAACTAGTACCTATACTTCATAGCCTTTTGCAACATATAGAGAAGGAAGAAATTCTCCCCAACACGTTCTACAAATCAAACTCTAAAACCAGGAAAGTACCAAACAAAACAGGAAAACTATCTGCCAATATCATTAATGAACATCAATGCAAAAATATTCAATAAGACTCTAGCAAACAGAAAACAGCTACACATTAAAAAATTATACATCATGATCAAGTGGGTTTTATCCCAGGGATCCAAGTTTGGTTCAACATATGTAAATTCATGTAATAAGTGTAGTTCACCATATAAATAAAATAAAAAACAAAGACAATATGATTTTTTCAACTGATACTGAAAGGGAATTTGATAAAATTCAACATCATTTTCTGATAAGAATACTTAAGACAATACACATAGGTTGGACATTTCTTAAATTGATAGAGGCCATCTACAACAAACCTACAGCTAATATCATACTGAATGGAGTAAAACTGAAAGCATTTCCACTTAGAACTAGAAACAGACAAGGATGCCTACCATCATCACTGCTATTCAACATAGTGCTGGAAGTCCTAGCCAATGCAATCAGGCAAAAGAGGGAGATCAAGGGTACCCAAATGGGGGCAAAGGAGGTCAAACTCTCACTCTTTTCCATGATCTTATACATGGAAAAGCTCAGGAACTCAGCTAAAAAGCTCTTAGAACTGATCAAGAAATATAGTAATACCTCAGTATAAGAATCAATGTCCACAAATCAGTAGCTTTCATATATGCCAATAACAGTGAAGCTTAGAATCAAATCAAAGACATAACACCTTTCTAAGTAGCTCCAAAGAAAATGAAATACCTGGTAATATATCTAACAAAGAATGTGAAGGAGCTCTATAAAGAGAACTATAAAGCCTTGAAAAAATTAACAGCAGAAGACGTTAGTAAATGGAAGAACATACCATGCTCATGGCTAGGAAGAGAATCAACATCATTAAAATGTCCATACTACACAAAGCAATCTACAAATTTAACGTAATCTCCATCAAAGCACCAATGTCACACTTTCAAGAACTTGAAAAATTGTACTTAATTGCATATGGAAATAGAAAAAAAATAGCAAATACAATCTTTTTTTTTTCTTTTGAGACAGAGTCTTACTATGTTACCCTCAATAGAGTGCTGTAGCATCACAGCTCACAACAACCTCCAACTCTTGGGCTTAAGCGATTCTCTTGCCTCAGCCTCCCAAGTAGCTGGGACTACAGACGCCCGCCACAATGCCCAGCTAATTTTTTGTTGCAGTTGTTTAGCTGTCTGGAACCCGCCACCTTTGGGGTATGTGGCTGGCGCCATAACCACTATGCTATGGGCACAGAGCCAGCAAATACAATCTTAATAAATAAATTTTAGAAATCTAGAGGCATCACATTACCAAATTTCAGGTTTACTACAAGTCTACAGTAATTAAAACAGCATAGTACTGGCACAAAAATAGAGATATAGATCTATAGACTAGAATAGAGAACCTAGACATGAACTCAGCCACATATCACCATCTGGTCTTTGATAAATAAAACAAAAGCATGCCCTGGGGAAAAGAATCCATGTTTAGTAAATGATGCAAAGAGAACTGGTTAGCCGCGTGTAGAATACAGAAATTGGACCCATACCTTTCACCATTGACAAAATTTGACTCTCAATGGATAAAAGATTTAAATTTAATACACAAAATAATAAAAATTCTAGAAGAGAGTAGGGAGAAACTTTGACAAAATTGGACTAGGAAAAACTCCCTGGCAATTGCAGTGACACCAAAAATAAATGGACATGATCAAAGTAAAAAGTCCTACACAGGTAAGGATACCACAATTAAAGCAAACAGACAGCCTTTGGAATGGGAAAAGATATTTGCGTGATACAAATCTCACAAAGGGCTGGTAACTAGAATCATCTGTGAAGTCAAACTAATCAACAAGAAAAGAGGAAACAACCTCATTTCTATGTGGGCAAGAGACTTGAACAGAAAATTCTTCGAAGATGACAGATGAAAGGGCACCAAACAGATGGAGTAATGTTCATCATCCCTAATCATAAGGGAAATGCAAATCAAAACCACTCTGAGATATCACCTAACCTCATACTACCTCACATCACAAAATCCCAAATCTATATATTCTGGCATGGATGTAGAGAGAAAGGAACACTTTTGCACTGCTGGTGGGATGTATAGAGAATTCCCAAAGAACTGAAAGTCGACCTTCCATTTGGTCCTGCAATCCCGTTACTGGGTATATACCCAGAAGAACAAAGATCATTTTACCACAAAGACATATGCACTATAATGTTTATTGCAGCTCAATTCACAATTGCCAAGAGGTGGAAACAACTCAAGTGCCCATCAACCCATGAGTAGAGTAACAAACTGTAGTACATGTATACCATGGAGTACTATTCAGCTGTAAGAAAAGATGGAGATTTCATACCTTTTCTGTTTACTTGGATGGACATAAAACACATTATTCTTAGTAAATTATCTCAAGAATGGGAAAAAAAGAGTATCCAATATACTTGCTACTAACATGAAACCAATATATAAACAATGACGTACCCATAGGAAAGAAAAAACACAGGTAGGGCAGTGCCTGTGGCTCAAATGAGTAGGGTGCCAGCCCCATATGCCAGAGGTGGCAGGTTTAAACCCAGTCCCAGGCAAAAAATCTACAAAAAAAAAAAAAGAAAAAACACAGGTATATTCTAGTGAGGGGGAGGGGGCAGAGAGGAGAATGATCAGTGGTATCTCACCTAATGTGCACAAAGTGACACCCTTGGGTCAAGGACTCAACCACAACTTCAACTTTACCTTAGAAATGGAAAGAATGCAACCTAAACATGTGTTCCCTCATATTAATCTGTAATATCAAAACAAAAGAAAATCTATCATGATGTATACCATAATTATGTACAATTTTTATTTATCAGCTAAAAATAAAACCAGTATTATGATAAATTCCACACAAATCACTGTTCAAAAAGAGAGGAAAATGGAAGCCACGAAGTTCTCTGGTACATAGTGATTTGTCAGCCCAGTCAGGTGCAACCTTCCAGGTTCTCGATTAGAAGATAATATTGCTCCCCTTGGGACTGATTTTCTGGAGTCCCTAGTCCCATCAGTTGAGTCACCTTTCTTCTTGCCCTTCAAATAGAGGCTGTGTAAGCAAATGAGTCATTTTTTCAACTTTTCTACCTGGAAAGTCGAGGCTCCAAATGCTCTTTTTCCACTTTATATTGTTTGTGTTCCAAGCTGTCCATACTGCTATGATTACTTTAAAAGTGATGTGAGCTTTTTTATGTACCAATTTACAGTTTATTCCTTAGATAGATACCAAACTCACAAATAGTTTAGAGATAAACTATTTTTACCTTGACTTCCCTGAGGGACTTCACAGGACAACCATCATTAGGTTCTTGCAGACCTCGTTGTTTAACAAGATCCACCAGCCATGCTCTTAAACTTTTAAGAAGTCTTTTTTTTTTTTTTTCCATTTGGAAAGATAACTGTGGCATCAAGCTTCATATTCACTGAGGTCCTAAAAAGAAATCTATTAGGCACACCCTGAACACATGGAACAAGAAATGATTTTATTTTAAAACATAGCAAGCCCTGAAATCTTTACCTTTTCTCCAAATTTCACTTGAAAACTGAGTAATTCTTTTTTTAAAGTTAATATGTCTATATCTTTATCATACACAGCTGAAAGAAAAGCACCTACACTTCCAAAATCTCCTTAGCCAGAGACATCAGTGCAAGGAGAACATTCTGGGTTTTCCATATTACCACAAGTTAAGAGCTTTACTTTAACATTCTGCCACCACATGAAAATAATCTTTCCTCCAACATCATATACTATTTTCTCCTTTTGCTTTCAGCCCTCACTAACAACCTCCTTGAGGTCTGTCCAGCTTGCAGCAAGAGCCTCCAAGTCCACTCAGCTTCTGCCCATCACTTGGCCTGACACCAGCTGTTCTAGGTCTGTGTTATAGCTGTACTCGGCTTCCAGATGCCAGATTTTGTTCTGGTTATCTGTTGCTGCGTGAAAAATGAACTCAACACTTAATGACTGAATTCAACAATTGCATTGTTATGAGGTTTCACCATTTCTGCAGGCCAGTAATTCTGGAAGGGCATGTCAGGAGAGTCCTGCTTTAGTGGTGTCCATGAAGTTTCACTTGATGATGGCGGGAGCTGCTGTCATCCCACTGGGACTCTTCGTGCAGTCTTGGACTTACCCAGGCAATCCCTTCACATGGCATTGTTTGATCTTCCTCAAAATATGGCAACAAAAGCGTTCTTATGGTAAGGGTTCTGGTGAACAAGGTAATAGCTTCATTTCCCTTTATGGCCTAGTCTCAGAACTCACCTAGCATTGTATCCATTTTACTTTTAAGTCTTCCCCTCAAGAAAAAGGATCCTAGATCTCGCCTCTCAGTGAATTTGGGCACAAGCTTTTAAAATGCTTTAATAACTTTGACCCATTTTAATCACACTTTCCCAATAGGATCTTAAGTTTCTAAACTATGAATGCTCTTGCAAGATTTTTTAGGAATCCAATTCACATCTTGGGATTGAGGTATTCTATATATCAGTTTTAATAGCTGTCATGAACTTCTAAGCACCAGGTAGCATGGCCCTAAGGTATCTTAACCATTTCGTTTTTGGCTTCTTTGTTCTCTTGGACAACAGTTTAGACCTGACTCCAATGATCCCACTTACTCCACGAAAATCTTTTCCCTGTCTGCTCAGTTTATTCCTATTTCAAACTATTGCCTATTACAACAGGGGCTTTTTAAAATCAATATATTAAATAATAAACCTTTTGAGTGAGATAGCCTGACATTTTACTCTGAAGAGTTTTCTACTATACAGTCGACTTCTTTGCCTTATAAGGGACCTGAAATTGAAGATATTTCATTATATTACTCAGCCACATGTCTCATTGGAGTGCTGTGTTCATGACAACAGGTGAGAGGGGGAAATTGTGTCTTCTTAATATATAAACAAACTGTAAACACAATCTAAAGTTCTATGAAACTTCCCATGATCTTGGTCTTATCTTTGCCTGAGGGAATACACAACATCAACACACAAATATAAACCTGGTGTTGACTAACAGAAATTTTGGATGTTTATTCTAATCATTTGTATTTAAAAGGCTGCTGAGAGTTTCATGCTTTGATAGGAAAACAAAGAACCTAAGTAGTTGAAGGACTGCTTTGTCCTTAAGAACAGTTCTGAAATGACGTGTTATTACATAGAAACTCGTGAGTCACATGTACATTGCAACCTAATTTCACTACCCATTGTCATTCACGTTAAATATCTCTCATAACACAGCATACCTACATCATAGAGCACAAATTAAAAATGAAGATTCTTGCCTTGACCTTTACTCTTTAAGAAGCACACGCTTACTTTTCTGGCTGATGACCTACAATGATTAAGGGCTGATTAACGTCTCCCATGACCTTGATGTTCCCCAGTCTCTGAAATACAGAAAATCTAGGTAGAGTCAGAGGAACTGGTATTTTGGACAAGCTTTATTTTTATCATTCCAAAGCTATCTGAGTCTAAAATCTCTTATTTCATACTCAAATTTCAAATTTTTAGCTCATATGGTCCATGTCATTGCATAGTCTGATCTCACTATGTTACATATCAAACAGAAGGCATTGGTGAATCATAATAGTGTACATAAACAAAAGATAAAATAAATTGCTATACCGATCCTTTTTTTTTTTTTTTAAGTCTTCTGGCCTATTTTATTAACTAGAGCCCTTTTTTGTCTCTAGTCTTTACCCAAAGATTAGGTTAACAAAGCACTACAGTTACACTAAAACGTATCTATGAAAAAGAGATAAAAGTTTCTGTCTGGTAAATAGGAGAGAACTTATCAGAAAGCAGATGTTTATTCCCTTTGTCCACAGTTTAAGAAGGAAGCAATAAGTTCATCCCATGACCTAATTGATTTGGTTCATTTTATTCAACAAATATTACTCAGAATAAATCATGTGAAAAGAATCTCCTACATGTGCCCAAAGTACAAAGATCTCATCAGACAAGCTTTAGATCTTGTCTTTCAGAAGTCCTAAAAGAAAAACCTACAAGAATTGATCTAATTTCAGGAATCAAAACTTGAATGCATCTAATTTACAGAGCAAAATTTGATTTAAAAAGAAGAAGAAAAAACCCTTCTTTCGATTGAGTATTCTTTTGCATTTCCTCATAGCTTTCCACTTTCTCCCTAAATAGTCTTCAATACTATGTACATATGTCAAGGAAATTGTTCAGGTCACTTGTTTGGAAGTCTTAAAATTAACCTGAGCCTTCAAGAGCTTCAATTTAAGTGATGTTTATTACTAGATAATACTATCCCTTGAAAATACAAAAATTTATATGTAAATATGTGAACATATGTGTCTGTCCACACATTCATATGTCTTCTGCGTATTTCATACTAAAAAATTTTACCATGACATTGGTCTTTTGATTGTCATAAAGGAATTGGGAAGAATATGAAGTATATGTCCTCATTTCAAAAATTAAGTATATCTAATTTTATCTAATCAGAGAATATTCAAATCAGGGTTGTATCATAGAAGCAGAACTGGTAGGAATTATATAGAATGCACATTTTGGGGATTAGATCTCCTGCAATTTGGGGAGCTTTTGGAGCTGTCTACACAGCTGTTGCTTCTGTGTCAATTGTTGAGTCTGACTGGTCAGCCAGGCTGTCAAAAAGGAAAACTGGGTATAGATGAGAATAAGCACAAATGGGAACCTACAAAGATGTGCCAGGATACACAGGTAAATTGGACCTGTCAGGACAAACTGGAACTTGTGTCTTAACATATCCAACCTCATAGCTGGGGGTTTTGGTGGGTGCCTGTAGTCACAGCTACTCAGGGGGCTGAGGCAGGAGGATCACTTGAACCCAAAAGTGTGAGGTTGCTCTAAGCTAGGCTGATGACACAGTACTATAGACTGGGCAACAGAATGAGATCTATCTATCTATCTATCTATCTATCTATCTATCTATCTATCTATATGTATATGTATCTCCAACCTCAATGCCATGTATCTTTATAATGTAGTTGCATATACACTTGTGCATGAGTCAAAGCACTTTGGGCCTTGCATCACCCTTCAAGGCTGATTCATTTCCACGTTTCATATTTTTTTACAGTACACTTCTTGTGGTCTGTGCAAACCAGAATCATTCAGGGAAGTTCTAGAAAGCATAATTTATTTAGCTTAGTTGATTTGGCCAAGTACAGAGCCACCACAGAAAGATATACAGTAGAATTTAAGTCTCTTGACAAATCATTTCCTGCTATATCTGCCAAGGCCAATGGCCAACAATGGGCCATTGTCCAATGTTGGCCACAGAGGGAGCAGAGCCCAACAGACAGACCACAAGAAATAAAAAATCCAATCCACCTGAGATGTGATAACATCTATGTGATAGGATAAAGACAACCGCCCTTGTTTAACAAGTAGGAAGGAATAATCTTAGGACATGGTTTATGTACCAGGCACATTTCAGAAAATTAATTTATGCTTTGATCTTCACTATCTTTCATCATTTATGTTATTATTTCATCACTATTCTTTAGGCAGTTGCTAGTAAGTAAATATAATCATGAAAATACTAGTAGTTGCAAGGATTAATCAACTAGTTGTCATGATTTTATGCCTCTGTGAAAATAGTTACATCACTGTGTTGAGCCATTGGGCCCCTGACCCCTGAAAAGCCAGCGTTAGCCAGGGAATAGGGTATTGTTAAATATTAAGGGCCTCTGATCCCCTACATTTAAGATTTGTGTAGGTAATTAGCAAGACTTTAGTAGAGAATAAATCTAAGTCACTGGGAAATAATACATTATAAAATGGTCTCTTTTGTTCATTTCTGAGATAGGATTTTTCCTGGTTTTGCTCTCAGTGAATGGGGAACCAGGTCTCATAAACCTTCCATCATAGATTACATTGGCTACTGGCTGCAGGAGGTGGTGCCTGGAAAGGTCCTGGCACCTTTGGTTTTCTTACCAAAACCAAAGTCAGCTGACTTTGCTAGATGAGTCCAAGGGGCTAGAAAGAAAGTAAGAATTCAGGTTTATAGTAGTAATGAGAAAACAAGCGGCGAGTTAGAGAAGATGAAGGAATGGGGAGGAAGGTAGAAGTGAAAGGCATATCTCACAACCTTCCGAGCAGGATTCATGTTCTTGACTGGAACTTCTGCAAGAAACACATGGGCTAATGAAAGAGAAATGACAGTGGAGGGACCCAGGGCTGCACCTAATATAAGTGGTGGCAACTATCACACAGATCTTGCAGCCTGATTCAGTAGGGAAAGAATCAGGACCAAATCTTTTAGGAATTTAAAAAGAGGGGTCAAAGCCTTGACCCTTTCTCCAGTGCTTAGGTGTCAGGCCTGCCCCAGACATACCCACCATGACCTGATACAGTCCATTCTTCCCTACTGCTGTAATGCTGAGATGGATTTGCTAAAATTATAAAGTATTAGATCAGTACAGAAATATGATATCTTCAGCACTTTCTTTCCAGCCTGTGTAACACTCCATAATCAGAACAAATCAGCAAGGCTACTACACAGGAGGTGTTTTCCTGGCCATTAACAATGGGGCTCATTGGAGGAGCAGCTGATGTGAATGAGTGAGATGATGCTTGGCACCCAGGCTGGTAGCTGGGGTAATATTTGTTTTCAGAATAATAGTTGCTATTTTTTAAAGAGTAGACCTTTTTTGGCCCCCTCTTTTCTTTGCTTCCCCCACCCCGTTGATGGGGAAAAGGAGCAGAAAAAAAAGCTGCTGCAATATTGTATCAAAGCTCTTAGAGAATCGCATGAGAGTTAGAAGTAAATATGGAAAATATTTTTATACCGTATTTTTTTTTCTACAGCTCTTAATTTACCCTAAAATCTCTCACCCAAGCATGTCATGGGGATTTCATCTTACTTATTCACTGCTAGAATTCAGACATGGCTGAACTGGCAGTGGAGTGTCCAGTTGCAAGGATATCAAGAACTTAAGGGCGTAAATATAAGTGGGTTTCAGAGAAGTACTGAGTACATTGGATACTTTCCCCTCCATTCTTGAGATACTTTACTCAGGAGAATATGTTCCAGGTCCCTCCTCCATGTAAACATAAAAGAGGTAAAGGCTCCATCTTTTTTAAGGCTGCATAGTATTCCATGGTATACATGTACCACAATTTATTAATCCATTCATGGATTGATGGGCACTTGGGCTTCTTCCATGACTTGGCTATTATGAATGGAGGGAGGGTAAAAGGTGGGACCACACCTATGGAGCATATTGTAAGGGTACAAGTCAAATCTGTCAAATGTAGAACATAAATGTCTTAACACAATAATCAAGTAAATGAGGCAAAAGCTATGTTGATTGGTTTGATGTAACTACGTCAGATTGTATTAAAAAATCAACAAATTGTACCCCACATAGGCATAAATGTATTCATGATCCATGTGTATTTGACTTAATAAAAAAAAGAAAAATATATAAGGGAATTCATCTCCAGAGAAGAATGATAAGCTGACCCAGGATTGGGTCTTGAATTGTTGGAGAGGGCAGTGATAGGTTCATTGTGATAGATATTACTTGAATTTTCCCTCATTTTCTTTAAAGCCTTTTACCTATTTTCTAAGGAAAGAGAATGGCATAATTAAAAAATTAAAAGACTATTTTAATCATTTCCATAATGGTTTAGGACTTCTTTCTCCAAGTGATGCAGAAGAATTTAAGATACTGACCTCTCTTTTCTGTCACAGATCCCCCAAAGACATGGCATCATGTATTCTTCAGTATTTCAGGGACAGCACTGGGCAGAGGCCAGTGCCCACAAGAGTCGTGGCCAGTTTACTAGCAGCACACTTATTTGTGCATACTTAAAAAATTCTCCCTGAGGATACCCCAAAATACTTGATTTTGAGGAGAGGGAAATATGTAATTTCAAAGGGCATGGGGGACTTATTTGAGAAACTATGTCAGACATTATATGAAATTAGTGTAAGAAATTAGTATTTGAGAAACTATGTCAGACATTATATGAAATTAGTGAAATTAGATTAGTGTTCTGCAGTGTGGACAGAGGAGAGTGCAGCCACGCACAGTGCCAACAGGCACAGACAGCAAATACCCCATGAAACCTGATCTTTCAGCCACAGGGGCAGAACAGGGGCAACACACAAAGAGAGAAAGCCTTTAGATAACTGCTTCACTCAAGACAAACATCACAGGTATAACTAAGACCCCACTTCCAGCAGTAAAGGCAGAGTGTGAAGCTGGGAATTTTATCACTACCAAGAAGTAATGAGGTCTCCTCCTATGGTATCAATGGTGGCCACGTGAGGAGCAGTAATAAACTACTTGTATCCCTACTGGCCAGGGTGCATCAGCAAAGCCCTAGTGGGCAGCCAGAACCCCCACCTCTCATCAGCAATAACAAGGAGCTCCTTTACCTTGGGTGCCAGTGGAAGCTGAGAGGGGAATATAGATTTAAGCCCCATCTAGCTAGAAGTAGGAAGGTGGTGCTTGTACTTTCCTCCCTATTTATTTATTTATTTACTTACTCACATATTTACTTTGAGACAAAGTCTCACTTTGTTGCCCCAGGCTAGAGTGCAGTGGCATCATCACAGCTCACAGCAACCTCAAACTCTGGGTTCAAGTGATCCTCTTGCTTCAAACTCCCTAGCAGCTGGGACTACAGGTGCCTGCCACCATGCTCAGCTAGCTTTTCTATTTTTATGAGAGACGGGGTCTCACTCTTGCTGAGGCTGGTCTGGAACTCTCCACCACCTACCTCGGCTTCCCAGAATGCTAGGATGACAGGCATGAGCCACTGTGACCACCTCTACTTCCTTCATTATACAGTTTCTGCTGAAATGAAAGACTTAAACAAGATCCAGGGTCACAAAATACAATACCCAAATGTCCATGTTTCAACTGAAAATGATTCTTCCTTCAAACAATCAGGAGAATTTCAATTGGAATAAGAAAAGATGATCAACAGACACTAATGCCAAGAAGACACAAATGTTAGAATTACCTGACAAAGATTTTAAAACAGCCGTTATGAAAATGACTCAATAAGCAATTACAAACATGATTGAAGCAAATCAAATAATAGAAAAATCTCTGCAAAGAAATAGAGCATGTAATGAAGAACCCAATGAAAATTTTAGAACTAAAAAATAATAAATAAAACATTCAATGGACAGACTCATCGTCATAATGAAAGGGTCAGAGGAAAGAATCAATGAAACTGAAAACAGAACAACAGAAATTACCCTATCAGAACAACAGAGAGAAAACAGGCTACAGAAATTATCCCATCAGAAAAACGGAGAGAAAATAAGCTGCAGAAATTACCCTATCAGAACAATGGAGAGAAAGTAGACTACAGAAATTACCCTATCAGAACGACAGAGAGGAAGTAGGCTATAGAATCATTAAGAAGTCCAGAATGTCTTATAGAATTCCAATTTTATAATATTCGTTAAGAATGTTTATTGCAACCCAATACATAATTGCTAAGTCGTGGAAGAAGCCCAAGTGCCCATCGACTCATGAATGGATTAATAAATTGTGGTACATGTATACCATGGAATACTATGCAGCCTTAAAGAAAGATGGAGACTTTACCTCTTTTGTGTTTACATGGATGGAGCTGGAACATATTCTTAGCAAAGTATCTCAAGAATGGAAGAAAAAGTATCCAGTGTACTCAGCCCTAATATAGAGCTAATTTATAGCTTTCATATGAAGGCGGCTAAAACCCAATTATAGCACAAGAATACAGGGAAAAGGGAAAGGAGGGGAGGGGAGGGGGAGAATGGGTGGAGGGAGGGCAATTAGTGGGATCACACCTACGGTGCATCTTAGTAGGGTACTGGTGAAACTTATTAAATGTAGAGTATCAATGTCTTTATATAGTGATTAAGAAAATGCTATGAAGGCTATCTCT
>CAUYRH010059214.1:0-10204 GCA_963574655.1 Perodicticus potto
TAATTGTCCTCATATCAAAGTTGAATACATAGGATTCATTCTTCTCCATTCCTGTGATACTTCACTAAGAATAATTGTTTCACCTCCAAAAGATTATCTTAATTCCCATAATTTTTTTTACTAAAACTGCCAAATTGCCTCAATTTATTATTTTTTTTTTATGTAGTAAAATCAAACCAGCTCACACTTGGTTATGTACAAACATGCAATATTCGCCCAACAAACATTCATTCAAAGATTTCCTTAATGCAAGGCCCTGTGCTCAGGGCCATCGTTCCCTTGGAGAGCAAGAAGAGAACTTTTATCATGTTCTGTGTTCGATAAATTGCAATGTAGACTCGGTGCCCGTAGCACAGTGGTCATAGCGCCAGCCACATACACCAATAGTGGCAGGTTCGAACCCGGCCTGCGCCAGCTAAAAACAACAATGACAACTGCAATGAAAAATAGCTGGGTGTTGTGGTGGGCATGTAGTCCCAGCTGCTTGGAAGGCTGAGGTAAGAGAATAGCTTAAGCCCAAGAGTTTGAGGTTGCTGTGAGCTATGACGCCACAGCACTCTACCCAGGGCAGCATAGCCAGACTCCTTATCAACAAAATAAATAAATAAAATAAAATAAGCTGCAATGTAATATTTACATTTGCAGCATAGACATGGAGCCCCTCAGGACAAAATCATAGTTTTGATCTCGGATTATCCCTCAAAACTATTCTGGCTTCACTTTTTAAATTCATTCTGGTGGATGAAATTTAAGCTTTTTGAGAACTTAAAATACATTTAATGAAAAAATGATATTCAATTAATTTCCTTTATATAGTTCATCCATGTTATTCAGAGTATTGCTTCATTATTTATTTAAATAGAGAGACTCAGATTTAATTGTATGCAATGTCGTCCCCTAAAATATGAAATCATTGCTATAGTCATTATATTATAATGTCTTTCTAATAGTATGATGTAATTACTATTTTTAAATCACATGTCTTAAAATTTTATGTTGTAAATGGCTTTAGGGAAACAATATTTTAGCGTCCAAATTCCATTTTAAAATTTACTATTCAGTATCAGGAGTTAATCTGAAATATCAGCCAAAACTCACATTTTTTCTAGTCCCACAGTCTAAATGTATAATAAAATACATTCTATCTCAAATAGTTACTGGTTATAAGTTATATAAAAGCCAACTATGTATGAATCAATGTATAGTGGTAAAATTAGACAAGCAAGTATGTTAAATTAAAAAAGTATATAACACTAAGGAGAGCAATCTTTAAGATTCTTAAGGTTGGAATAAATATAAATAAAACTTTAGAGCTTAATTTTTATAACTTCTCAAGTACTTTATGAATTAAACCAACTTTCTTTATTTCAAAAAGAATTGCCTATTTTTTATCATCAGTTCTCTAGGAATGTTTAACTGCAGCTTATACTATTTCACCTGGAAAAAGTTACCAGTATTTTAAAGTAAAAATAATTTACTTCCTTAAAAATAATAGTCCCATCTTTCTAAACAAATTAAACATAAAGAACTCTGAATGCTAGTCTATAAACGAATAAAAATTTTAAAATAAAATTATCTTTGTTATTTTTCAAATAGTACAGAGTTGCTATAACTAAATTTCTTGATTCTAGGGTAACATTTAAATTATAAGATATAGGTACATCATTTGCACAACTGAAGTTATGAGTGATAGATCAGCATTATTATTGAAGATTTACCCATTCTTAAGATAAGAAATATTAACAACATTAATAGCTACCATTTACTGTGCCTAGTAAATCCCAGGCCTTATCCTATGCCCTTTTACATATGTCACTATTAACAATCACAACTGCCCTGCTAAATATAAGTTTTTCTTCTTTTTTTTTTTCATTATTACAGTGGTGTAACTGTGACTCAGCCTGGGTAAGCACCAGTCTGAGGCCAAACAAGAGGAATTCACAAGCTAGAATTCAAACTCAATTCAAATCTCTATCACTTCTGTTTACGAGCTTTTGACTTTTTTCATCTATGATAAATTATGTGTAAATATGTTTCCTAAATTTTAGGATTCACTATCAATTTAAATGTTTTCAAAAGCATCACTGGACAACAAAACAACCACAGGCTTCATCAAGGCACTAGGAAATCTGATGACCATGCTGCTGACATTAAAATTGCCCAAAGTTCGAATTTTAAAAGTTTACTGTTTATAGTAGTATAATCATGTTAACTGAGATAGAAGTGATTTCAGATTCCCATCTGTTTAAGAGTGTCTTTTTAAAACAAGGGTAACTCTACCATGATAACTACTGTATGATAGTCACCCCCAAGGAAGGTTGTGTTTATGCTTAATAATAATCGTGTACACATTAATTGAATGCTCACTGTGGGGAGCTAAGTGCTTCAAATGCATTATTTAAA
The DNA here is from genome assembly GCA_963574655.1 of Perodicticus potto. Taxonomy (NCBI): domain Eukaryota; kingdom Metazoa; phylum Chordata; class Mammalia; order Primates; family Lorisidae; genus Perodicticus; species Perodicticus potto. The sequence continues at coordinate 2,404 of CAUYRH010059214.1, forward strand.
TTTTACAACAACCTTCTGAGGAATAATATTATGATTTTATAGGTAAATAAACAGAAGCACAAAGGCTATTAATCAGTTTACTCCCAGACAAGCAGCTAATGAGTTGGAAGCCTAAATTGAGACCCAGATTTGTCCAGCTCCAGTCTGAGACTCGTCACTACCTGGTGACGAGGAGCAGCCTGTAGAAGTGAACACTGTCCTAGTGTCAGCACAAGGACTAGCGTATGGGCCGGACGCATTTGTCAAGGTGCAGAACCCACAGGAAGGGTGGCTGCAGCTGTGTCCTCGCTTCTTACCCATATCAACTCAAGGAGATTGCGTTTCTTCACTTTGGAAGTGAATTCTCTGTGTTAAGTACCATCTCTAAGTCTCTAAGATCCACTTCAGCTGTAAGATTTTTAGGATCCTTGTTAAGGCATTTCATTTATATAACTCAATGGTACTGCTAAAAATATTTCCAAACTTATTGTTGTGCTATGATTTCTATCCATCACCATGGCCAGTGTAGAGGCTAAGGGTGACCAGACTGCAGTTATGCAGATGTGGGGCCCAGTTCCAGCCCTGCTAAGGCGTGTGCGACCTTGGGGAGGTAGCCCAAATGTCTAAACGTTAGGGTTTTTTAAAATCCATAACACGAAAAAAATTCTCCCAAAAGACTGTGTGAGGAAAAGTAAATATCAAAGTGTTTAGCCCAGAATAAGCTCAAGAAAATCTTGCAATAACAATTTCTCATTATTATTGCTATTAAGAAATTGAGAGGTTATGCTGTGCAATTTACATTAAATCACTAAGAATAATCACAACAAATTATTGAGGGCAAAATGTTCACAGCTAATATACTCTGGATGAATTTTAAAATTATATTTATATATGAGCATCTACTTAAAAATCCACTTTTGATATGCATTTAGTCTCTTTTTTCAGTATTTTTAGATGGCATGGCAGACAAGATCAGCCTCAGATATAGATAGAATGATAATATGCAAAGGCACACAGAATTCTCACAGATATAAATGCTGTTGAGTTATTTTAAGGCATTTCGTGGAAACTACTAAAGTGGTGGCGATGGGACAATGATGTACCAAGTGAATTAATCACTCTAAGCACTCTACTAAAGGAGACACAAAGCGACTTCAGCACACTTGGTCGTCAGGAAGGGAAGGGGCTGCATGAAATCGGGGCCATCTGTGTGCTTCCATAGGCAGCGTTAAAAATGGGTGTCCTTGTATATGAAGCACATTCTGCCCTATGATTGCACCAATGTACACAATTATGATTTAATAAAATTATTTAAAAAAAGAACATCTAATTAAAAAATGATAATTTTAAATAAAAAATACCAAATAAAAAAAAAAAATGGGTGTCCTCTGACCACTGCCCCACACGTCCCAGACTCTGAAACCCCTGGATCTGTTTATTTGTTTACTTCCTTCTCCACTTTTCACTTTATTTTATTTTTTTGTTTCCTCACAAAGAGAAAATGAAACTCTTTTACAGGACTGCAGAAAGCCCCGGAACCAGACATTTAAACCTATCAATGAAGAATTTTATATTTTACCTGATGGCAAAAGTGAAAATGACACACATAGTAAGCTGCAAAGGTACACTGGGGGGAAAGGTGGCTTTTTGGCAAAAGCTGGAAACTAAGATGTGAAGTTGTTTATGTCTTAGCAAAACTCAGACATCAATGTAGGACCAATTCTGGCATCTAATTTTTTTTTTTTTTTGAGACAGTCTCACTCTGCTGCCCAGGCTAGAGTGCCATGGCATCAGCCTTGCTCACAGAAACCTCAAATTCCTGTGCTCGAGCTATCCTTCCTGCCTCAGACCCCCCAGTAAGTGGAACTACAAGTGCCCACCACAACAGCTAGCTACTTTTTCTATTTTTAGTAGAGACTTAGTCTCACTCTTGCTCAGGCTGGACTTCTGAACTCCTGAGGCCCACCTCGGCCTCCCAGAGTGGTAGGATTCAGGGCGCGAGCCACCACAGCTGGCTGCTATCTAATCTTTGCATGTTTTCACATGTTTGTTCATAGAACAGTTTCTTGTCACTGATTTAAATTTATTTCTGTCCCAGGTACTGTACTCAAGAATAACCTTGACACCAGGAATATCTCTGTAAAGGAGCATGAGGAATAAGGAAGCATCTCCACGGTGACTTACTTTACACAAACGTAGTAACATAATCAGTTACCCCAAGTGCTCATATATCCCCCTAACCATTTAATTAACCGCAGGCTAATATTTTGTCCTGAGATTTATTTAAAAATACAAAAAAGTTAAATGATAAGTATATCAATGCTAAGAGATATACAAATAAGCAAGGCAGTTGAGGCAATTTTATAAGTAGATTTTGAAAAAATGGCAAATACGATGGATTTTTGAAATTAACATTATTTTATTCTTTCTATGTTTATGTTATAGCACCTCATGAGGTCTTTTCCTTTCCACAGTATACTTTGCAAATGTCATCCTCTAGGTCAATGTTGGGATGTCACCGCAGACCACAAACAAACATAATACTGCCAAGAGAGATCGTGCTGAGGCAGAAGCTGCTAGTAATTTCTCACATACATGTGTGAAAGGAGAAGAAGAAAAATGGCTTAGTGACTTCTAGCCCATTTGTAGAGCTTTGGAAATTAATTACATTGCTCAACACTAAGAGTGAGGATTAGGAAACAAATGAAGGGTCTAAATATAACAGGTAAGCCTATTATTTTCTATTTACCTTACCCTAAATTTATAATACATATACTTTATAATATATGCCCATTTATTTTTCAAGTATGATATAGAACTATCTTATAGATGCATTTAAGAAAAGTATGTTTCTGGGTATAAGAATAAGGAAAAGCAAACACAAATAAACAGTTTCTAAATGAACATCATCATGAAAATACACAGCGTATCTTCTATCTAGAGAATATGATTCAAATTATAGATATCAGAGGTGGCAACAGTCTTCTGTTTATACCATGTGAAACAGCAGAGAGATGATCACTTAGCTTTTGTTTTGGTTCCAATTCATTTTTTTTCCAAGAAGTGTAATTAAAAAGTGCATTAATGCCACCAATTATGGCCTCCAAGGGACCAGAAACCCCATGTTCCTCCGTGATGGAACACAACTGAGCAGCAAACATCCATTTACCATTATAATACTCATTAATCCTGCCAAAAACAACTCATTATGGGACTTCAAGGAAATCATCTCATAGGCAAACACAGCACAGAACCTGTCACTGCCTTCCTCACAGCAAAGTTGCAGATGTGAAAACTGTTCAATGTCGCTAATTTATGAAGCTATGATTTTTACTTTTTGTCAAGCTAAGACCTTTCTGAGAAAAAAACTGGCATTAATTCTTTCATGTTGTAAGCAAAGTCTTAATAAAGGAGCAGGTTTGATTCAAAACCTCAGTAATCTAAGCCTCAAAAATCTTCCCTACTTACCAAATTCATCCAGACCTAATCTCATTTCACTGGACATTAACACCATCCATAGTGTCCTAAAGTAATAACAGAAATCCCACCACTTGCACCATCATCTTTCTGGCTTGACCTAAAATGAATTATAAATCCTCGCTCACACTTTCATCAATATAAACCCTCTCACTCTTTAGTCCACTGAGCAGATTTAAATGCTTCTGCTCTGTTCTCTATCCTCAGTTCCAGAGAGGAGCTGTACCAGGTAGGAGCTCTCTGAATGCTGGTTGGTCACATGCTGTCACAGTTACACAAAAAAGTATCCGTACATCAGTGAACAAAACTTAGAGTTCTCAATTACCATCATTAGATATGCAATTATTGCAAAGATGAATTACCAGATAGGAGATTTATTCAAAGTACATTATCAACCATTGTTTCAAGACCAAAAACCAACCGTAGTAAACTCTTTCTCTTCAATACAATATTTCTGAAACTGTTACTGAGCAGAGAGGATTAAACAAGATGTTTCAAAGAGTTTTTGGAACTAAACTTATATAAAATACTAATAAAATCAATTAAAAAGTACTTATTGTTAATCTCTTTTCATAGAATTTTGAAGCAATCAAGGACATTTGTAACAGCATCTTTTTCTTCAGTGACTATACATTTTATCTCATAAAATTACTGGAAAGATGTGACACGTAAGTGACAATAGGCAGGATCTGCAGTCTAATAAGTGACCAGCCTGAATCACAATTGTTTTCTGAGAGTTTCAACTAAACTTCTATCTCCTCTTAAAATATTTAACACAATTCTAATGGAATCAGGAACGAAATTGGTTGAAATTTGTTGAATCAATAGCAAAATTAAGCTTAACATGAGTTCCTCTGCAAACAGGTTTGGCAAGGTGACATTTGGGGGTAAACTGTGAAGAGAAATATTCATTTTACAAAGTAATCAAACAAAATATGTGTCTCTATTATTGCTTTTCAGTTTTCAGGTTTGGGAATTCAATAATGAGAATAGGTACAAAGCAGGTTCTGCCTGCTTTCACAGAACTCGGGAGTTATTTCTGCAATTGTCAACAGTTTGCTATAGGCGTCTCTTCCCAGACAGTAAGTCCTGTGAAAATTCTGTCCTATCCACTACTGAATCGTCAGCTATCAGCAACTTGTGGAAGACAGTCTCTCCATGTTTAGTGAATGAATAAGTCATTAAATACTAGCAGGGTAATAATCTGAAAACACACAAATAGCTACTTTATGCATTACTATGGGTTTTTGTTTTGTTTTGTTTTGTTTTTTATGTCATCCGAAGATGATAGATCAACTTCATTGCTTCATATTCTAAGTTCTCAATTATTTTATTTGAGTAAGGGGAACATTAAAAGCAAAAGTTTTCAAATCTAAAGAAGGAAGACACATCCTGGTTTTGGGTAGTAGGGGGAAGTTTACCCACCGGGAGAAGTACAAGTAGGTCAACTGGAAAAGAGACTGTTTGGGGCTGAGGGCTTGTTCTTCAGCTTTTGGGACCTGGGTTCACTCACTGCATCCAGGGCCTTTGGGTGACCCATTCATTACTCTGGGACGTTTACACTTTTGAAGTGTAAACTGTAAACTTTGCCCAGAGCTGGAGAGGAGCAGATCTTTCTAAAGCAGTGGTTCTCAACCTTCCTAATGCTGCGACCCTTTAATACAGCTCTTCATGTTGTGGTGACCCCCAACCACAAAATTACTTTTGTCGCTACTTCAGAGCTGTAATTTTGCTGCTGTTATGAATTGTAATGTAAATATCCTGATATGCAGGATGTATTTCATTGTTACGAAGGGGTTGCGACCCCCAGGTTGAGAACCGCTGCTCTAAAGGCTGAGCTGGACTAGGATGCATGTGATACTGGAATGGCACTTCTGAATCTTCAAGAGATGATTTTCCTAATGGGGCAAGTCAAAGAAAGCAAAAGGAGGAAATCTTGCTGAGGAAGCTGCCCCACCCACCACCCAATATATCTAGTTTCAGATGAGAACAGGATTTCTTCTTCTATAGGCGTGGACACTAAGAGCTAAAATAGATTAAATGTGATGTTTAAATAAAGAATATAACATTTCTGGCTTGGCGCCTGTAGCACAGTGGGTATGGCATCAGCCACATACACCAAGACTGGTGGGTTCGAACCCAGCCCGGGACAGCTAAACACGATGACAACTGCAACAAAACATAGCCAGGCATTGTGGTGGGCACCTGTGGTCTCAGCTACTTGGGAGGCTGAGGCAAGAGAATCACTTAAATCCAAGGGTGACATAGTGAGACTCTGTCTCAAAAGAAAAAAAAAAAGGATATAACATTTCTTATACTCTTAATTTTGGGACCAAAATTTATACCCATACAGAATGGATGTCAAAAATTCCATACTCCTATTTCTCCTTATTGGTAGAATTTCAATATGGATCTTATTTTTGTCAGACTAAAAGATGATCCAGTTGGTAACAGAAGAGAAGGTTGGCTGCTGACTGCACTTCTTTCCCCCAACCTACTAACAAATAAGTAGCTGTTTCTTTAATGTCATCCTTGCTTCCAGGAAGGCATAAAGTTGCATGAGAGGAAATTATTCTTATTTTATTTTCAAAGTACAAGGAAGAATGAGTAGAAAATCCTTGATACTGTGTTAGTTATTAAACCTCGAATAGATGTTATGTGAGGCTAAATATGAAAGACTTTGTTTTCTACAAAATTGATACTTGGAAGTTGTGAAAAATAAATAGCTTTGTATAATAAGCAAATGGAAACGTGTCACGTTTGGATCAGAACCATATTTACAATCCAGCATTTCTCATTTGGAAGCTACAGGGGATTTTCCTCAGGAAATTTTCTGTGAAATAAATTTTAAAATAATTCCAAACTACCAAATTTTAAATGTGCTTTTATCTTTTAAACTGTTATTTACAGAGAGGATTTTATTGTTTTGTGGTTTTCTAAATTCAATGAAGAAGTTAAAGAATAGGAATAATAATAAATAAAAATAATTCTTGGTCTGTTTCATGTTTTGTTTAAAATCACTTTTGTGTAGAAGGAAACTCACATTTTAGAAGTGGACATTCTTTGGAATTAGAATAACCAATGAATGTAAATATGGAAAATATCAATTACCACGCTTTTCCTAAGATAAAGGATAAGGGAGGCAGTGCCTATGGCTCAGTGGGTAGGAAGCTGGCCACATATACGGAGGGTGGCGAGTTCAAACCCAGCCCTGGCCAAATTGCAACAAAAAAATAGCCAGGCATTGTGGTGGGTGCCTATAATCCCAGCTACTGGGAGGCTGAAGCAAGAGAATCGCCTAAGCCCAGGAGTTGGAGGTTGCTGTGGAGGTTGCTACAGCACTCTACTGTAGGCGATAAAGTGAGACTCTTTCTACAAAAAAAAAAAAAAAAAGAAAAGAAAAAATTAGTTAGGTACAAGGGGCTTCCAAATCCCTCTGAGGTGAGGGATCTACACTGTCAAAAAGGCCAACTCATTTCTGGATGGTCTAGGCTCCTGTAGAAACCTCTATTTCACCTGCAAATTTAAAAAATAATGTCTAGCATTCTGCCATTATCAAAATGAAATGTCGCCCTCAAGGTGTTGTAAGAGGGATGCAAACATTTGCATATATTAATATAGCTTAATGTGTATTTTTTGTTACGAGCTCCAGGAACAACATAAATAACTCCAACTATATAAATAACATAAATGATAAATTCCTCATTGGCAAGTGCATGTACAAACACGCACACACACACAATTAGGGTGAAACAAACCAAGGGGGAAGGAAGAAAAATCTAGCACATCTTTAAAAGATGGAACAAAAAGATTTTGTCGAGACTGTTCTTCCTAAAGTCCTGGAGAGGCACGTGGTCTACCCTTACTGTAAAATTCATACCATAAATGCACAAACATTACAGAAATTGTTTAGCTTTAGTTATGTCTTTTTTTTTAAATACATGTATTTTATTATTCTTCATTACATTATTTCCCCACCCCCAACCCCCAGTGGTAAGACAGAATTTATTTACAGAAAAGAATACAGAAAACACCAAAGCTCCTGGTAGAGGGAGAGATTTCAAGTGGGGAGAGAGATGCTCTCTCCGTTTCTCTCCCGGTCTTTCCCCGTCTCCTCCTCTAGGCCTCTAGCCTCAGGGTATATATAGGTGTATGGGTTCCTTGGCCAGGAAACGAATGAATACAGTCCCTTCCACCGGGGGCAAGGTGAATGAGTGTATCAATGAATGGACACAGTCTATCCATGGAATTGAGGCCTAGGAAATTCACACGAAACTGACCTAGGCATAGGAAATGGGGGTTCCATATTTAGTCCCAAGTGTAAAGTGAAGGAGACACCAAGGCA
>CAUYRH010059215.1:0-24011 GCA_963574655.1 Perodicticus potto
TGTATCCAGCCTGGGCCGCCAAACAACGATGGCTACAACCAAAAAATGGCCGGGCGTTATGGTGGGCACCTGTAGTCCTAGCTACTTGGGAGGCAGAGGCAGGAGACTCGCTTGAGCCCAGGAATTGGAGGTTGCTGTGAGCTGTGATGCCACGGCACTCTACCCAGGGTGACAGCTTGGGGCTCTGTCTCAAAAAAAAAAGAAGACATAAATAATGGAAAGATGACTCATTCTTATGAAATGGAAGAGTTAATATTTTGTCAAGATGTCATTACTACCCAAAGTGATCTATACATTGAATCAATACAATCACTATCAAAATCCCAACATTTTGGCAGAAAAATACACCCTCATATGGAATTGCACGGGATCCCAAGTAGCCAAAACAATGTTGAAAAAGACCAAAGTTGGAGAACTCACACCAAGGGCAACAAAGTGAGAGTCTGTCTCAAAAACAACAATATCCAAAAAAACCGAAGCTAGAGGACTCACACATGCTGATTTCAACTTACTAAAAAGCTACAGTAAACAAAACAGTGTGGTGCAGGCATAAAGACATACAGATCAGTGGAACAGAATAAACTCTCACATATTATATACGGTCAACTGATTTTTTTTACAATGTTGCCAAAACCCTTATCAACAGGATAGCCTTTTCAAAATATCATGCTGGAGCCTATTTGGATTTCTGAGCAGCACCATGGTGGTTGGCAAGAATAAGTGCCTAATGAAAACTGGCAAAAAAGGAGCCAAGAAGAAAGTGGTTGATCCATTTTCTAAGAAAGATTGGTATGATTTTAAGGTATCTGCCATGTTCAATATAAAAGATACTGGAAAAACACTAGTCCCCAAGACTCAAGGAACCAAAATTGCATTTGACAACATTTATCACCCTTTCAGATAAAAACATTTGGCAAAGTAGGAAGGAATAGAAGAAAACTACCTCAATCTAATAAAGGCTATTAGGTAACCGGGCCATCTTTCCATTATTTATGTCTTCTTTAAGCAACAATTTTCAGTGTACAAGTCTTACACATCATTGGTTCAAGCTTATTTCTAACCATTTTATTTTTTTTTGATGCAAATGGTAAATGGCCTCAAGGGTCATGTGTTTAAAGTGAGTCTTGCTGATCTACAGAATGATGAAGAGAAGATTCAAGCTGATAACTGAAGATACTCAGGGAAGAAACTGCCTAACTTTGTGGCATGGATGTTACCATGGCAAAATATGTTTCATGGTCAAAAACTGCAGACTATGATGGAAGCTCATGTTGATGTCAAGACTACCAATGGATGGTGATTTGCTTGATCTATTCTGTGTTGGTTTGTTTTTGTTTTGAGACAGAGTCTTACTTTGTTGCCCCCTAGTAAAGTGCCATGGCGTCACAGCTCATGGCAACCTCAAACTCTTGGGCTTAAATGATTCTCTTGCCTCAGCCTCTCAAGCAGCTGGGACTACAGGCGCCTGCCCCAATGCCTGGTTATTTTTAGAGACAAGGTCTCGCTCTGATTCAGGCTGGTCTCTGAGCTCAGGCAATCCATCCACCTCGGCCTCCCAGAGTGCTGGGATATAGGCGTAAAGCCACTGTGCCTGGCCTATTTTGTGTTCGTTTTACATAAAAATACAACAATCAGATACGGAAGACTTCTTACACCCAAGCACCAACAGGTTTGCCAAATCTAGAAGATCATGGAAATCATGACCAGAGAGGTGCAAATGACTTGAAAGAAGTAGTCAATAAATTGATTCTAGATAGCATTGAAGAAGACACAGAACAGCCTTACCAATCAATCTACTTATCCTCTCCGTGATATCCATTAGAAAAGTAAAAATGCTGAAGCCCAAGTTTGTATTGGGGAAACTAATGGAGCTTCATAGTGAAGGTAGTTGTGGAAAAGCTACTGTGGATGGAGCTGATGGAACTACCACTCCAAGAATCTGTTTAAAATTCAGACTTTTAATAATGACAGAGTTCTATTTGTGGGGAAAAAGTGGAAAACTGGATATCCACATGCAAGATTTGGACCTTTAATTTATACCATGTAAATTAACTCCAAATGAATCAGATACCTAAACACAAGTGGTAAAACCATAGAAGAAAAGGCAGGGGAAAAGCTTCATTACATTGGATTTGACAATAACTTTTTTGGTATTACACCCAAAGTGGAGGCAACAGCAATAAAACAGATAAATTGAACTACCTCAAAATTTAAAATTTTGCACATCAAAGAACACTATCAACAGAGTGAAAAGGCAACCCACAGAATGGGAAAAAATATTTGTAAGTCATACATCTGTGTGAATTTAACATATAGACTATATAAACAACAATAAAAACAACCCAATTCAAAAAAGAGCAAAGTACTAGAAAAGACATTTCTCCAAAGAAGATGCACAACTAGATAATAAGCATACGAAAAGCTGCTCAACATCACTAATCATAAGGAAGACGCAAATCAAAACCACAATGAATGAGATACCACTTCACACTCATTAGGACAGCTTTTATATGAAAACAAAAAACAGAAATAGCAAGTGTTGACAAGAATGTAGAGAAACTGAAAACATTACATATTGTTGGTGGGAATGGAAAATGATGCAGCTGCTATGGAAAACAGTATAGTAGTGCCTCAAAAAAATAAAAATAGAATTACTTACATGATCCAGCAATTTTGCTTCTGGGTACGTAACCAAAAGAACTAAAAGCGGGCCAGGTGTGGCAGCCAACATCTGTAATCCCAGATTTTGGTAGGTCAAGGCAAGAGGATCCTGGCCTCCTAGTCTGGGCAACATGGAGACCCTGTCTCTATAAAAAATTTAAAAATGAGCTGGACACTGCAGCTAACACCTATAGTCCCAGCTACCTGGGAGTATGAGGAAGATTGCTTGAAGTCAGGAGTTGGAAGTTGGTGTGAGCTATGATCATGCCACTGTACTCTAGCCTGGGCAACAAGAGAGTGACCCTAACACTAACAGAAAAGAAAAAGAAAATAAGGGCCGGGAGAGGTAGCTCATACTTGTAATCCTAGCACTCTGAGAGGCCGAGGCAGAGGTGGGTGGATTGCTTGAGCTCTGGAGTTTAAAACCAGCCTGAGCAAGAGTGAGACTCCATCTCTACTATAAACAGAAAAACTAGCTGGGTGTTGTGACAGGTGCCTACAGTCCTAGCGACTTGGGAGACTGAGGCAAGAGGATTGCCTGAGACCAGAGTTTGAGGTTGCTGTGAGCTATGATGATGCCATGGCACTCAAACCCCAGGGTGACAGAGTGAGACTCTGTCTCAAAAATGAAAAGAAAAATAAATTAGGTTTTAAAAAGACACCTAAAAGCAGGCACTTTAACAAATATATGTACACCGTGTTTATGGTAGCATTATTTCCAGTGAACAAAAAATAGATACAATTCATCAACAAATAAACAAAATGTAGTACACACATACAGTGGAATTCAGCCTTAAAAAAGAAGAAAATTCTCACATATGATACAACATGGATTAACCCTGAGGACTCTGCTAAGTGGAATAAGGCCAGACCCAAAGTATTCCATTTACATTGTATGATTGTGGGATTTCCCTTATAGGAGGTCCCTAGCATAGATTCATAGAAAGTAGAATGATGGGTGCCAGGGGCTGGGGGAAAGGACATAGGGCATGTTTAATGGGGACAGAATTTCAGCTTGGGAAGATCTTAAGGTTTAGAGGTGCATGGTGGTATTGGTTGTACAACAAAGTGAATGTACCTAACGCCACTGAACTATGAACTTAAAATTTATTAAAATGATAAACTTTGTTATATATGTTTTACCACAAATAAAAACATGTCTAATAACAGCCCTTACAGTGAACTGGTGTTTGGATAATCAGGACATGCGATGTGAGTGGTCTTAAAACAACCCTTGTCCCTGTCCCAGACCTGACACAGCCCCCTGTGGCACATCCAGCAATGATGTGCTATGGTGTGGAAGCTGGGGTACATGGTCACCAAGGTGTTGGCTCGGGGTTCCCTGACGTAGGTCCTTGAGCTCGAGCTCAGAGGATGCTGGATCTTATTTGGGGAGACTATCTCCTGCCTCAGCTGTTCAAAGGTTGGTTTTCCCCACAACCAAGGGCAGCACCTGAGCCACCGCATGGATGAGCCCCGCAGGAAACAGGGCCTCTACCTCACCAGGAAGATTGCTTGAGGCCAGGAGTTAGAAGTTGTCGTGAGCTATGATCATGCCACTGTACTCTAACCTGGAAAACAGAGAGTGACCCTAACTCTAACAAAAAAGAAAAAGAAAATAAGGGCCAGGAGATGTAGCTCATGCTTATGTAAGTCATACAACTCCAGACTCTCCAGAGACCTTAGTGCCACCTATGCGCCTCCACCTGACACTGTACCAGGTGCTCCAAGAGGGCAAAGGCAGATCAAACAGTGAGTGCTACTGAGGAGGCACTTTCCCCACTTGAGCCTGATGCTGCATGACACCTGAGCCACCAGGTTCACATGGAATTAAATGTGCACTCACTCATTTTAGATGCACAGCTTCTGTCATTCTGGAATTGAAGATGCTGCCTCACAGATAGCTCCTTGCAAGGAATTGGAAAATAACTTACAATTAACTGTGAAGAATGAATAGGAGTCTAGTCAGATGGGCAAAACCTGGCCCCATAGCCTTAACCTGGGACCCAAGCCGGACAGGGTCAAAACATTTTTCCATTGTTTCTGGGCCTTGCACAAGCTACTCATTCTCTCTGAGCTGGAAATCCTTTCTCTGTAAAGTGGAGAGCTGTCCCCTGGAGGCTGAGGACTGGAGACTAGACTTCTCTGAGGCTGTTGGTATGGCCCAGTGCAATGAGATTATACCCAGGACATACCCCAGCACAACTAAAGCTTCTGAGAGGACATCTGGTCATGCCCATTAGACTTGACTTTGCAGCAAGATGTGAGTAAACTCAGCAGCAGGCATCATCCTGCCAAAGCCTGGGACGACAGGGGACAAAGGGAAGGCAAGAAAGAGTAAAGGACCCAGAAGGGCTCTGGGCCTAGTGCAGAGGCCCAGAGGGGGCCCTTGCTAGAGTGTCACTGTGAGCCGTGTAAAAGGTGGTCTTCCTTAAAGAAACTCAGCACTTCTCAATGGGGCAAGTCCTTTTCAATTCAGGGATGTTAAGGTAGAAGAAATGCCTCACAGAAAAACAATCATTTTAACATAGATAAGGGACGACAAATCCTTTTATAAAATATTTATTCTAAAAAAAATCACACTGTACAAATTTAGATAGAACATTCTCAATGCTCAGTTTTATAAAAATGTGAACATAACAGAAAGACTGGAGTTAGACTTTCATTTCTATTTTTCCTTTTTAAATTAGGAAGAAAAAAAGTGATTTTTTTCCCCCAGGTACAATGATAGTAAATGTCTAGAAGACATCCAAAGAACCAGCAATAAAAAGAGCAAGATTCACCTGCCAACTCTCACAGTTCTGTCTTCACCTAGTTGAATCCAAACAGACAAGGAACAGTGCCCCCCGCAGGCGGCGTGCAGCCTTGTCACTGCACATCAAACACTCAAGATTCCCAGGGCCAGTTACATACAGCATAAAAGTTTGTGCTCAGAGAAAAGCCAGCACGACTTGTTCATTATTTCCTGTTTTTCTAACAAAGTGGATTTTCTGTACACTTGTTACAAAGGTCTGTACAAAAGCACAAGGCTGCTGTGAGGTGTAATTTTTAAAAACGGATGGTACCGAGTTGTTCCCTATTGGTCTATCTGTACATTCACACAGAGGGGGCGATACCATAAAAAAGAATTCACAAAGAAATTCCAGACCAGAGAATCTGGGTTTCTTAAAAGATTACTTTAAAAGCCTGGGGTTAAGTTTCAACACCATTTCTGGCTGCCATGCCATGAGTCACAACAGTTCAGCTCTCCCTAAAACTAAATTCTCCCCCTTTCAAACACAAACTATCGAGAAAATAACCACCCAGTAAAACTGCAGGACTTTGTAGTTCTGACAAGGCAGAGAGAAGTCATAAAAGCCAGTGGGCTCAGAGCCCAAGGTACCCTTCACATTTCCAGGGTGGGGGCAGTGGCGGTCACAGCCACGGGTGCCAAGCAGGGTCCATGCGGCACAGGTTGTCCAGACTATTTGCTGCCGCCACCAGGGTATTCACTTTGCTCTCACCGCCTTCAAACTGGGCAAGGTTGTGCAGGCGGGTCATGATGGCCGTGACAGCTTTCTGCACCAAGGACACCAGCTGCTGGCTGTCCATGTTCTCAGGCTGCCCAGCAGCTGAGAGAGGAGAGGAAGTATCTTCCTGTGTTTTTTTGTGCCAAGCAATGATCTCGTCCCGGAGCACAGTTTTCAGAATGCCATCCACCTGTGTGAAGGAGAGAACGAGATGACCATGTTTTACTAAGGACAGCCCAGAGGGGCAGCTTCCTGATGAAGCAGAGCTAAGCCACAGTTGGGGCTAATCTAGCCTTCACGCCCAGGCCAGGCCATGTGCCTCAGGGATGGGCTGGAGAAGCCACCTGGTGACAAACCATTCCTGCTACTTAGAGCAGTGGCCCAAAGACCTCAGTGACAAGCCAAGGCAGTGCACATCTGGGATATGCCAGGTGCTGCTCCCAGACGCCCCTATGTCTGTGCGTCTGTTCCATGCCTCCAATGCCTGCAGAGTGTCAGGCAGGCCCACTGCAGCCCAGGGTGAACAAAACCTCACCCCATGCCTCACAGGCTCCCACCCTGACAAAGAAGTGGTACTGCCCCTGTGGAGAATAGCCAGGGAAAGTGGCTCGGGGGTGGGTTCTCTGAGGAGCCAAGTGATGAGGACACATGCAAGGGCAGACTGGACTGAAGTGAGGGCTCTAAGCATGTGGTGCTGCAGGATGAGGGAACCATGCAAAGGCCTGGACAGCAGGGGCGGGCTTGGCCACACTGGAGGACAGTGTGGGAGGCCGTGGAGTGGCACAGACCTCCTGGTGGTCACAGTGGACTCCAGCTCAGGCCTCAGCTCCAACACTTTCTAGCTGGTGCCCTTGGGAAAGTTATTTACACTCTGTACCTCAATTTCCCCTTTTATAAACAGGGCACAGAAATACAGCCTCTCCCGCAGTGATGTGGATTTAATGAATGTCAAGTGCACAACAAGACTGGCCAGCCTCTCATTTTCAGTCACAGTGGGGCACTCACTTGTACTATGAGTAGCTAGGAGTCATGGATGGTGTTGAGCACAGCATGACACCACTTTTGTCCTAAAGAATCATTCCAACCTCAGGGTGAGAGGCCTAAGTGAAGCTTTGTCCCCACAGGGGTGTGACAGAGCTGGGTCAGCTGAGCAGGTGAGCGATGCTGCAGGACACCAACCACATGCCCAGCAGAGGGAACCACAACCAGGTCAGAGGACGGGGCAGGGTTGGAGCTCAAGGTTTAAATTTGTGTGGGAGAGAGAATCGAAATGGGTCAGCTAAGATGTCTAGGATGGAGAACAGAGAGAAAAAGAAGAGGTGACTCCTTTTGGAAGGAGAGACCCAATAGTCAATCTGGATGTTGTGTTTAAAGGAAGGAGAAGACTCTCATTTTAGGCACCCCAGGACTATTTAAAAGTCACTTGGGATCAATAAAGGCTTTTATTCTGCCTTACTTGGTGCCAGCAGAGTATGTTTTTAGAAGAGATTCCCATACAGAATGGTCTACATTTGAACTTAACTTAAAGGCATTCACTAAATTTAGTCCAGAAATTTGGGCCCAAAGTTTAGAGATCTAACTGTCTCCCATTACCATGGTCTAAAGAATAACGTAGGGAGTCACTCTAAGTTGTCTTAAGTCTTAAATTATGAAGAATCTTATGTCTTTTTATTTAAAGTTTTCAAATGAAATGCCATGCTAAGGATAACCCTATGGATATTTCCAAAAGTGTAACATTTCTATATAAATGAGAACTTCCTATTTCAAGTCTTAAGCCAGAAACGATAATAAAAAATAAATAAAACTGGCATTTGCTACATTAGAACACAAACTCCTTCACTGAAGAATAAACATAAAGGCTATTTTTGCTCGTGTTCTTACAAAGTAATCACTATATCTCAAAATAACACCCCACAGTGACAGATACGTGCTACCACCCATTAAAGATCAATGTACAGTCCTTGTTCACAGCTGAGAGTTTATACAATCATTTAAAATCTTCTGAGTAAATGTTTTTGGAAAGCAACTGGGTTCTGAGGCCCACTCTAGATACAAACTGCTTATGTGGGAAAAAGGTAGGGGGGGATATAACTGTTATCATAAGTTAAAAGAAAAATAAAGATTGCATTCAGCCCCTAAGTGCAAAGAGATGGTTCTAGTGGTGAGGGGACAGGGTCAGAGTCAGAATGACCTGTATTTGAATACCAGTTTTCACCTCCCACCCCCAGTGACTTGTGGTATGTCACGACCTCCCATCTGTATAAGCACTGGGAGAATTTGATGAGAAGCCATTTCAGCAGCCAGTGCCTGACATCGGGGAGGTACCTAAGAAATGGCAGATCTGGCTACTGTCTTACCCCGTGGCAGAGCTATCCGACACCCTGGTCTGGCCTCATGTGCACCAAGGCATCTGGCCATGTCTCACACCCCTGGCAAGGCAGGCCCCACAGAGAATACTGCTGCCCTTTCATACCAGGAAGATGTGCAGAACAGAGAACAGAGGCTGGTGTAAAAACTGACAGTGGGAACGGCATAAATTAGGCAATAAAGACTTCTAAATTCCTTTTTGTAACTGGGTTCTTCAATATCCTAAACACTTCTGGATAGAGAACATTTTCAAACCCCTCTTCCAAATGAACAAACTTTAATTGTATAGCAACAACTGGCCTAACTCACATTCTATCTTTTTATTCTTATAAGACCCTGCTGCTGCTGTTAGTGGGATCAGCAGGTCATGCAAGGCCACATTATGTACATGAGTCACCCCAGCTTGTGCTGCTCGTGACACGACAACAAGACCCACCTTAAAGTTTGGCTGGGCAAAGCACCGGGCGACAGCGATCATGGAGGCTGTCAATGGACCAGAGACACCGATGGTAGTCAGAAATTCAGAAATGTTGGGTGTGAGGCGGAAAGGGACAGGACGGTTGGCATCCAGGTCTCCAGTGGCATCATTTATGTCAAATCGAAAGTAGGCAACGTTGAGTTTGCCAGTGTCCTAAATTTCAGAAGGAGATACTTGAGGAACTTCATCATCAGAAAGGCAATGTCTATAGGAGAGGGTTTGGCTGTTCAAAGCAAGTTACCTGAGCAATCTGTAACATCTCGGGGTTGAGTCTATTTAAATGCAAGACAAATTCTGCAAAGCCAATCAGGGCAAGCTGGATGGTGAACATCTTGCGGAAGGTCCAGTAGTCTGTGGCATTGGGGAATGTGTGCAGGGCCCACTCTTTAAGCATGCTGCGTGGCACCATGTTACTCTGAACTTCCTTGAGAATGTCTCGAAGGACCTGAAATACATCACTCCATGACCCTTCTATCTAATTCACCGATATTTTTCTGCAATAGAAAAACTCTGAAGTTGCAATTACTTAGTTACTTAGCACCACACAGTAAATTTTGTTGACAAAAATTTATACTCATTATTATTAATTTACACGTAAGGATCCACAGGATTGTTCCATTTCCCTCCAGGGTTCACTGTCTTATGCTCTAAAGCACCAATGGAGCTGTCTGAATACAAACCTTAGTTACATGATGTGTGGTATCATTTGCCTTATAAGAATGTAGGTAAATATCTGAAAACAAATTCCACCCTTCCTAACTACAGAATATATTGTATCAATTAACAAAAATAACAAAAGAACAGATGGATACTAACACCTCCACTTCAAATTAGGCTTTTTTTTTTTTTTTTGAGACAGGGTCTCACTCTGTCACCCATGCTGGACTGCAGTGGTATTATCTTAGCTCACCGCAACCTCAAACTTCTGGCCTCAAGTGATCTTCTTGCCTCAGCATCTCAAAGTGCTGGGATCACAGGCATGAGCCACTGTGCCCAGTCCAAATCAAAGACTATTAAAGATTGAAGGAGTTAGTCTAAAAACAGAACAGATGATGAACAATACTTCAACTGAATTCTACACTGAAAGACTTACAAAACAATTTCAAACATCACAAATTTAGAGAGGGTCTCAATAAAAGAGTGTACTGAGTTAATTTAGTTCCCGATTGGTAAAGGCACAAGATCTATTCCGGGCTAATGCAGGCCCCTCAGCAACCAAGAAAATGGTAGACTATCAATAACACATTCAATTTCTCTTCATTTTCTCATCTGTAAGGTGGAAAAAAGCACTACACAGTGAAGACTTCCAAAATCTATTCCTAAAGCAGTTAAGAACACTAGCAAAAATCATCAAAATCCACCTTTTCAGAACTCTTAGAAATTAAAGGCTTACTATAGTCTGAGGAGATTAAAAAAAAAAAAAAAGGCTGAATCCTAGTACACAGGATTGCTCTGTGGCAACTTAGTGTGCCCCATTCCCACCCCCTTCTACCCAGCCCTGTAGCACCTGGATAGGGACTGTCCCTATTTGACCAACCTCAGCTCAGTGAGGAGTATCGCTTCTGAAGAGTGTCTGTCTGAAACAATCATCAACAACAGTTTAACATGGCAGGTACCTGAGGCAGCAAAACCAGCCCCAAGCAGGGACCAAACAAAAGAAAGGACTGAGGGTGACTATAAAGGATTTTGAACAGCTCCAACATATTCCAAGAATCTAGAAGGCCACTTAGAAGATACCATCCTCCCTGGCAGCACCTGTAGCTCAGTAGGTAGGGCGCTGGCCACATACACCAAGACTTGTGGGTTCGAACCTGGCTGGGACGGCTAAAACAATAACAACTACAACAAAAAAATGGCCGGGCATTGTGGCAGGCACCTGTAGTCCCAGCTACTTGGGAGGCTGAGGCAAGAGAATCACTTAAGCCCAAGAGTTTGAGGTTGCTGTGGGCTGTGATGCCATGACACTCTACTGAGGGTGACATAGTGAGACTCTGTCTCAAAAAAAAAAAAAAAAAGATACCATCCTCTCACCTGAGGCTCTGCACAAGCAGGAAGAGAGGGCTAAGACAGAGCTGTAAACTGTATGGCCATGTTGAAGGCATGCCCACACATATCCCCACAGGCCTTCAAAAAAGATGGAGATTTACTCAATAGCACTTAAAAAGTCTCTGTTGGGCAGCATCTATGGCTTAGTGGGTAGGGCGCTGACCCCATATACCGAGAGTGGTGGTGGGTTTGAACCCGGCCCTGGCCAAACTGCAACAAAAAAACAGCCGGGCATCCTGGCAGGTGCCTATAGTCCCAGCTACACAGGAGGCAGAGGCAAGAGAATTGCCTAAGCCCAGGAGATGGAGGTTGCTGTGAGCTTTGACACTACGGCACTCTACCAAGGGCAATAAAGTGAGACTCTGTCTCAAAAAAAAAAAAAAAACAAAAAAACAAAAACAAAAAAACTCTGTCAAATTCTTTGCTAACAATAAGCTAACCAAGCAGAGACTTCAATAGACTTTATAGAATTAGTTTGGGAAAGTCACAAAAAACAAACATCAACAAATCTTGTCGAGAAGAACCGAAGTCACTTGTATTAAGTAACTTCTATCTAAGCTAGCCATAGTGGCTCACACCTATAACCCTAGCAGTTGGGGGGGCTGAGACAGGTAGATTGTTTGAGCTCAAGAGTTTGAGACCAGCCTGAGCCAGAGTGAGACCCTGTCTCTACTAAAAATAAAAAAACTAGCCAGGCATTGTGGCGGGCACCTATAGTCCCGCTACTCTAGAGGCTGAGGGAAGAGGATCACTTGAGCCCAAGAGTTTGAGGTTGCTGGGAGCTAGTCTGATACCATAGCACTTTAGCCTGGGGCAAGAGATTGAGACGCTATCTCAAACAATTATTAAAAAAACGATAACTTCTTACCTAGAACATACAAAGAATTATTATTATTTTTTTTTGGCCGGGGTCGGATTTGAACCCACCACCTCTAGTATATGGGGCCAGCACCCTACTCCTTTGAGCCATAGGCGCCTCCCTACAAAGAATTCTTATAATCAACAATAAAAAGACAAACCACCCAATTTAAAAAATAAGCCAAACAGACATTTCTCCAAAGAAAATATGCCAATAAAAAGATAGCCAATAAGTACATGAAAAGATGTTTGACATTATCAGTCATCAACACAATGAGACAGCATTTCACATCCACTAGGACAGCTACAGTAAAAAAGACAGCAGCAGTTATAAGGCAAGGGAGAGAAATTAGAACCTACATACCTTGTAGACATTTTGA
Organism: Perodicticus potto; assembly: GCA_963574655.1. Classification (NCBI taxonomy): domain Eukaryota; kingdom Metazoa; phylum Chordata; class Mammalia; order Primates; family Lorisidae; genus Perodicticus; species Perodicticus potto. The sequence goes on from CAUYRH010059215.1 coordinate 12,300, forward strand.
AAAACAATTTGATAGTTCATCAAAATGTTAAAAACTAGAGTTACCATGTGACCCCAAAATTCCACTACTGGATACCCAAGAGAAATGAAAACATATGTCCACACAAAAACACGTGCACAGCTCCTCACCCTACAGTGCACCTAGAGTCCCAGCTACTTAGGAGCCTAAGGCAGAGGGATTGTTCAAGCCCAGTTTGAAATGAGCCTGGGCAACAAAGCAAGACCCTGCCTCTGAAAATAAATATCACACAAAAAACATGTACATGGATGTTCACAGTAGCATTAGTCATAATAGTCAAAAAATATAAACACTTCCAAAGTCTGTCACCTGATGAATGGATAAATTAAATGTAATACATCCATATACTAGAATAACATTTGGCAATAAAATGTAATGAACTACAAATACATGCTACAGTGTGGGTAAACTTTGAAAATACTACAGTAAGCAAAAGAAGCCAGGCACAAAAGCCCACACGCAGTATGATCTCACTCACATGTTATTTCAGAATGGACAACTCCATAAAGGCAGGAAGATTTGGGGCCACCAGGGGCTAAGGGTAGAAGAGGAATAGGGGGTATCTCATTTTGAGGGGTGATGAAAATGTTTTATAGGTAGATAATGGGGGGAGAGAAGAAAAAAAAAAGATAATGGTGATGGTTGCACAACTCTGTGAATACACTAAAACCACTGAATTAGGCTGGGCGCAGTGGCTCACGCCTGTAATCCTAGCACTCCGGGAGGCTGAGGCGGGTGGATTGCCTGAGATCACAAGTTCAAGGATCAGCCTGAGCCAGAGCGAGACTTCATCTCCAAAATAGCTGGGTGTTGTGGCGGGCACCTGTAGTCCCGACTACCTGGGAGGCTAAGGCAAGAGAATCCGCTTGAGCCCAAGAGTTTGAGATTGCTGTGAGCTGTGATGCCATTGCACTTTACGAAGGGTGACAAAGTAAGACTTTGTCTCAAAAACAAACAAAACAAAAAAACACTGAATTATATATACTTTACAAAGGTATGTACAATTTTGTGGTTGTGAATTATAGCAATGTAATATTTATAGTAATAAAAGTATCCTAAAGAGACTGGGTTTCTCTGTATTGTCAGCATCTCTCCAGCTCAGCAGGCCCTTTACGCTGCTTTTAAGCTGGACTAAACCACAACCTGGTCGCCACACATGTGGTTTAAAAGGGGCTTCTGATGGCAGGATGTGTTTACAGACAGAGGTCACTGGCTTCCACACCGTCAAAGGTAAAAGTGGCCTTATACCCATTCTTCTCCCACAAACATCTTGAAATTGCCCTAGGTCCATAGAACAATCAGGCCTTGACCTGTGTCCTGAGAAAGCCTTGGCACGAATTCTTAGGGGAGGCCACTAGTGCTGTGCAGGGGCCAATCAGAAACAGGGCTTCGTGCCTTCTGCCTGCACACAGCAGGGAGGCTGCAGCTGCCCCGTGGCCTGAAGCACCTTGGATCCTGATGTGCCCTGGGCCCTGCAAGGGACATGAAGCAAGCACCCCACAGTCTCAATCAGCCTAAGCAAAACTAAGTCCTCTGGGGGCCAGATGAACTAAAATGAGTCCCTGGGAGACTTGGGACAAGGTTGCAGCACCCACCTCTGTGATCTCCCCTTCTTAGGTCCCACAGGAAGTACAACCAGGATATCTGGGCGAGACCAAACCAGCTGCCTCCCACTGTTCTACAACATGGAACAAAATCTTATCTGGAGCCCACACAAGCTCTGCTCCCTACGAAGAGCAAAAATCTGCAGGCAAGGACAGGGGCCTTCTCACCTCCGAGGGGCTGCAGGCGAGAGCCACCTAGGACTCTCATAATGCAGTGCTCCCGGCTGAGGCAGCTGACACAGCTGAGCCCACGTTTCAGAGCTCATTGGTTTTTGTGTTTTAGAAAGTACATACAGTAGAGACACTGAAAATTACCTGATGCCCCAGAAGCAGATCAGAGGACTATGAACAAATAGACTATAAAAAGCATAACAACCTTCCAGATCAGGTTTGGCTGCCAAATGAATTTGCCATAAACTTATTTGAAAAATTTAGCCAGGCATGGTGGCTATTTGGGAGGCTGAAGCAGGAGGATCATTTGAACTCAGGAGTGAGGTTGCAGTAAGCTATGACTGTGCCACTGCACTTTAGCCTGGGTGACAGAGCAAGACACTGTCTCAAAAATACAAGTAAAATTAATTAATTTCTGAGCTTCTTTGTAAATGCAAATAAAGGTCAAGGGACTATCCATGGTTGAGAACTTACCTCTGTGCACTCATTACAAGCTGTCTGCAGCACATGCGACCTTACTAAGATCAAGGGATGTCTAATTTCTATAGTCTCATGAGTCACATGAGTCAACTTATTTATTTATTTATGCAGTTTTTGGCCAAGGGCTGGGTTTGAACCTGCCACCTCTGGCATATGGGGTGGGCGCCCTACACCTTTGAGCCACAGGCCCTGAGTCAACTTATTTTAAGTGAGAGAGACACCCCATCAAAGAATGCCCTGCTATTTCCTAAGCACACTTGTCCAAGCACCACCATAAGGAAGAAGCCACATCCAGGGGCCTCGGGTGGCAGCTCAGCAGCTCTGCCTGGCCCAACTGATACCTGGTGGCTGGCTTGGGTTCCCCGTGCCTGCACTGTGGCCAGCCTGTCATAGTAACGGGATATAGGGTTGTCGTGCTCAATGCCCTTCTTGGCGCAGCGCTGCTTGTAGATCTCCACGAGGGACAGTGAAGAGGGGTTGTCTTCCACGAGGCGCATCTGTGGGGACACTGCTACAACCCGGGGAACTAGGGAGAGGGGAAGAGAAATGGGGAGCAGGTTAGCACTTGGCTCCACCTCCAGGGCACATGCTGGGAGCAAAGCCTGGCCCTGTGTCCGCAAAGGAGCACGTACCAGAACCCCCCTCACACCCCACCTCTTTATGGTTAGGAGTGACAGCACCTAGGCTGTCTGTTTGTGACCCTGTGCTCACAAATAGAAATGCTTTAGAAGGCAATCTTAAAAAATAAAAAGGAAAGAGACTCTACCTAATGTTCACTCTTTTGAGGCCCTCCTTAATAAGAACTTATCAGAAAAAACCACGCCCCGACCAAGACTTCTATCACGTGTAATTACACTAACTTGTCTTCCTTTATCTAGAATAGCTATGCTCCATCTTTGGAGAAGTAGGAAAATAATGTCAAATAATTTTCTGTATTCTATGGTTCAGACAAGTAAAGCTATCAGTCAACTTGACAATTCAACTCAGTTAATTGGTAATTCTTCATCTGCACAGAGTGACCAAAATTCTGTTCCCCCATCACTATTCTGGTACTCAGGATACAGTTTACTAAGCGCGCTTACCTTACATGATTATAGAATCTACCCTGGGACCATGCTCATATGAGCATGTGGGAAGCCGCATAGCAGAAGTGCTGAGTGTACCCACTCTGGGCCACACCACCTGCCTTTCTAGTGACGTCATTTGCGGAAAGTTACTGGACTTGTGTGAACTTTAGTTTTTTCACGCAAAAGTGGGATAACAGTACCTACCCCACGTAAAGAATCCTTGACATGCATTATAGAAGGCTATAGGTGTTTTAAGGTGTGTTTAACATGATCTGCAGTGATAATGCCAGCTGTGGGTTATAGGCTTTCTTTGCTTCTTCCAAACACTTGGTTGGCACTAAACAACGGCCCTGGTACATGTCATTTTAGGAGTAAATGAACAAATGGATTAAATGAGATAATATTTTAATGAGAGATTAAGATAATATTCAGTTAGTTTGTTGCGAAAGTTGGAGGAAACAGAGAAGGGTCTCTGTGTAAACTTCTGGCCAGAGTGGGGTCTCAGTGCAAATGTGTCCCTGCTTCTGCATCAGCCTCTGTCCAGACCCCTATAGCCCCAAGCCCTGGATTTAGTGCCAGTGTGGTGCACACACAGACAATTCTGACTTCAGCAAACAAAGATGGTTAATTCAGTCTAACATCAATAAAACCACAGCTATTGGCTTGCTGCCCTGGCTTTGATCCATAAAGAAATCCTAAAATGACAATAGGACATATACTAGGACAGTCATTTAGTGCCAATCAAGTGTTTGGAAGAAGCAAAGAAAATCTATAACCCACAGCTGGGATCACCACTACAGACCATATTACATACACACTGAAACACCTATAGCTTTCTATAATGCATTTCAAGTTTTCTTTAGACTTATTTTTTGAATCTGTTTCTTATGTGAGTCATTACAAAATTTTGGATATACACAAAAATCAAGAAACATAAAATCCACACGGACAGAACAAATGAAGCCCTCCTAGCAACAGGGATAAGCCAAGCAAGTTGAAACTTGCACAGGTAAATCAGAAAGATGCTATCCACTGTTTATTGAGACCCATGTTATTTTTAAACTTAAGGATCAGAGATTTCAGGTCAAATGAGTTGGATTATACCTTTGCTGTTAGAAGAAGATTCCACACAGGACTAGATAATGTGCACTGCAGCGTGCTAACCTCAGGGACTATATGCCAAGGTATCATTACAAAGGCTCTCTTCTCAAGGGGAATTATAGGCATCTCATTTACTCCGCCATTCCCGACAGAAAAAAGCCACTTGCAACAACTTGGTTGTGAACAGAACCTAATAGGGGGCTGCTTCTCATCAGCTACTTTTGCCACTTGGCAATGATTTCCACAGCCTTTGCAGGGCTTCGGGACTTTCCTAAGCCTTGCATTTCAGCTGCAAACACAACCTCGGGCAGGTGCATGTCCAGAAAGGGCTCAAGCCCTTGCCATAACACACCAGCAACAAGCCCTTGGCTCAGCACAGAAAAAGTCCCCGAGGAGTAAAAGGCAGTGCACACAGGCCAGCGGCACTTCCAAACAACACTCTGCAGAGCAAGGAAGGCTTTGGAGAAATGCAAACAGAGGTCCTGCCCCTCAGCCAAGAGCCCGAGGGTAGAGTGGCTCCCAAGGCCATTCCTCCCCCTTACAACCGACAACATTCTCTGCTGTGGACACGGCAGCACATGCAGACCCTCCAAAGCTAATGTGAGCTGCCTGTGGCCCTCTTATACCTGTGAAAAATAAGTGCCTCTTGGTGGTTTCCTTCCTCTTCTCCAAACAGGGGTTCAGCAGGCGCAGCAGCTGTAGCACACGCTCCTCCCGCCGAGACTCAGTGAGGCAGGCATCATTCATGACCAGGTAGGGGTAGATCTTGCCATTGTGCCCGCGGATGTATAGCCTGCGGGCCGCCGTGTTGTGCTTCTGCACAATCTCCACCCTGGGCATAAACCTAACAAATCAAGCAAACAACAGGACGTGAACTAAGCCTCAACATTAAGGCCTTTTCTTAAGAGACCATCATGGGAAAAGAAGTGCACAGGTTGGCAGTCATTTATCAACTTGTTTATGCCCCACCTTGATGTCCTCACTATGTCAAGGCAGAAATGGTGTCAAAGAGGAGGGATCTGGCTGGGAGAGAAGGAAGGCAGAGCTCCGTGTCTGATTCAGAACTCAAAATGAAACAAGTGGCTTTGTTAAGGGAAACCTTTTCAAATGAGATAGAGTGTGCTCTAGTAAATTCTACAACCCTCTGATTCTGTCTTTTTTTTTTTTTAATTTTTTTTGAGACAGAGCCTCAAGCTGCCACCCTGGATAGAGTACTTTAGCATCACAGCTCACAGCAACCTCCAACTCCTGGGCCCAAGCGAGTCTCTTGCCTCCACCTCCCAAGTAGCTGGGACTACAAGCGCCCACCACAACGCCCGGCCATTTTTTGGTTGCAGCCGTCATTGTTGTTTGGCGGCCCAGGCTGGATTCGAACCCGCCAGCTCAGGTGTACATGGCTGGCACCTTAGCCTGTTGAGCCACACGCACCGAGTCCCCTGATTCTGTCTTGAATACTGTGCTTCAAGTGTTTTACTTTTATTGCAATACTTTACATTTTGTAAAGTCTGTGGTGATCTGAAAAGTTTCTTTGGAAAGCAAACCCAACTTCACTTAAGACAGTCAACCTATCAGTTAGATCAGATCTTTAAGGGGTGTTATCACTCTAATCCTAGAACAATTTTAAGTTCTCTCATTTCAGGGAATGAGCATATGAAATACTGTGCAGGGAATGCAGAGACCCCGGGACACACACCCCCACCCACAAGAGTCCTTGGGCACCATGTCAGTGACCAACCACCAGGCCAAGCTCACTCACCGAGCAATTTTGATGTAATAATGCGTTGGCTTTGGCATCAGAAATTCCCCAGGAATTTCCACTTCAGCTGTTTGTGCTGAAAAATTGCTTAAAAATCGGCACTTTTCTTCTATGAGGAAGAACTTTGGAAGCTGCTTGGTTTTAGCCTCCAGGATTTTGATCCACTTTTTCAGTTTAGAAATAAGATTATGAAGCTTCATGGATCCTGGGACACTAAAGTCAAAATCTTCAAAATAAGAAGGATTAAAAACATTTTAAATCATTTGGACGATTTCTAATTCACTATGATCACTACTGCTTAAGTACCTACAGCTACAAGTTAAACACGTTCTGTGTGTCGTGAGGAACCTCAGACCTCTTCCTCCTGTGTTGGCGCCACACAGCGCTGAGAGGAGGAGGGAAATGAGCACCAAGACACCCCAAGGCTCTTCTTCTTGCAACAATACATGTGGGTCCCTATGTGTCCAGCTCAGTGTGTGAGGCTTAGACCCTTGGAGATGCCAGGCGTTCAACTGAGGGCAGCCTGTGAATCCTGTCAGCGGCCTGGGAGCCAGGGTCACCAGGGCCTAAAGACCACCGTCCAGAATCCCTGGTTAAACTATTTCTTAGATGTTACTGAGGCTCAAAATGAAAAGATCAATTAAATTTAAAAGTCCTTTTAAGAAAACCTCACTTTCCTCCCAGATGAGCTCTGGCACTGGAAGGGAATCTTGTTGCCCAAACTTGCCCCCATGCTTTTTTGTTATAAAGTAGGGCCCATGGGAGCCATGCAGGCTCTGTCTCCAGGCTGCCAAAGACTGGTTATCCGGAGCCCAAATGAAACGTTGGCTGTGCGATAGTGGCACACTTTCACACGCCACCCGGACATGGTAAAGGAAGGAAGGTATGTCTTCCCTGCTGGGCGGAGCCTCCTGCAGACTTGGCTAAGACCTGTTTCCCCCTACTTCCCCATCCCAGGGAGCTGCATCCCTAGGATCCCTAGGGCAGCTACACCTAAAAGGGAGCTGAGCATACAATGTGACCGGTGGGTGGGCCAACAGCACAAGTTTGGAACCAGAAAGTGATGAAAGTCTGGCTAATGCCAAGCAGAAGAGCCCATATAGCCAAGGGCCCACAGTGAGCATGGCCAACCCACCCTTGCCTTTCCCACCCTGGATGCTGCCGCTTCATCAGCTGTGTATTTAACACATTGCCTGTGTGGCTCAGCGAATAAGCCAACAACTTTCCACCACATGCTCCCTATAAAATGGCCCCTAAACAGTTCTGCACTGTAGGTGTTCAACCCAGAAGAGTGATTTAATCCAAATACTTGAGGAAAATCAGGCTGTCAGACTTAATAAAAGAAGACACAGAATAAACTCCTGTATACACTGTACTTCAAGGGCATATTAAGATTTTCAAGTAATTTTGTCATTAGGTGCCAACTCCAGAACTAACCCCCAGGCACGGGAAGCTTGGTGTGGGGCAGCCCTGTGAGGCGGGAAGCCCTGGAAAGTGGGCCCTGCCTAGGCGTGCACCTGGCCGTGGGACTTTAAGCTCATTACTGAGCCTCCTGGGGCCACATTTTTCTCACCCATGAAGTAGAAGCAGGATTAACATCTATCCCAGGAGGATTAAATTAAATGAGGCAGAGTACAGTAGGCATTCAGCCTACTATCTGGCTATTCTAATAGCCTAATCAAAACTGTCCATATAGGAACTTAGTTGTATACACAGACGCAATCAGTAGGAAAGTCAATGCGTTTTCTTGTGTTTTTTTTTTTTTCATGGCATTCATCTGGTTTCTCTTTCATTTTAAGCTCTGTCATCTCCTTCCTCTGTATTTCTCAGAGTGCCAAGTCAAACGAGCAGTGGCAGGAGAGGCTGTCATGCACCAAGGTAAGACAGGGCGAGGCTCCCAGCAGAGATGCGACAGAGCCCACTCCCACCCCCTAGGACAAGGCAGATTCACACACGGGGCTGTTTCTTCTCCACCATGGATCAACTGCCAGGCTCATGCCTAATCTGTTACCTTTTTAACTGTTATTTTGAAATAATTGCAGATTTACAGGAGGTTACAAAGAAGTGACCCATACTCCCGAACCCCTCCTCCAATGGCAGCGTCCTATCCAACGCCAGTACATGCTAAAACCAAGAAAGTGACAATGGCACAATCCAGAGCTGATTCAGTTTCACCAGTTACAGGCACACTTGTGTGTGTGGCTCTGTGAGTCTTGTTATGTGTGTAGCCTTGTGCAGCCACCACTATACTCAAGATACTCATCTGTACCTTCCCCACAAGACACCCTCCTGTTACCCTTTCCAGCCACACCAATCTCCTCTCGCATCCCTAACCTGGATACCACTAAGCTATTATCCATCTCTGTTCTTATGCTACTTCCCAAATGTTTCCTATGTAAGAATGATGCAATATATTTTCCCTTCGAAACTGGCTTTTTGCACTCCACATAATTTATTTCTGGTTCATCCAACTTGCTGTACCAATAATTAATTCCTTTTTATTGCTAAGTATGGATATACTACACTTTGCTTATCCATCAATACCTCTGAAAGGAATCTGGTTGGTTTCCAGTTTGGGGCTATGTCAAATAATCACATACAACTTCCCAAACAAAAATAAGTCTTCATTTGTCTGGAATAAATGTAGTATGCTGGTTGTGAAACTTCTCCCACCTCTTTACAGACTGGCTAGCAGCAGACATATACAGCACTGCTAGAGAACAGCCCATAGAACAGAAAGCGGTGCTAAGAGCAGAAATGACCACCCCTGGGAACAGGAGGAACAGAAGGACAGAGGAGCTCCCAATTTAAATTTCTAAAACTTGGCACAGTTTGTGGTAGATCAGAAGCCTCATAAGCTGACTTTTTTCTAGCTTTTTTTATGATTTTTTTAAAACATCAAAACTCGGATGATTTGCCCCATTTTTGATTCTCGATTTGAGACTATGTTTGATTTAATGATCTGGACCTTTTATGATAAAAGCATACTGAATACCACTTCTTTTAAGTAAAAGATTATGATTTTCATAAAACTTTCAACTCAGACTCTTCTGTTTTTCAGAGAAAGACAGCAGACAGACCACAGATCCCATGAACTTCACAAAGAAACCTAAGCTGACAAAAGCACCTCAAAATAAAAGGTATGACAGGATATGACTTGTCCTCTATTTTTCAAAGAACACTTTCCTCAGGTGTGGGTTCAGCATACGGAAGCCTCAACCTTAAGGTGAGTCCAGTGTTACTTTTAACGTCCAACTCACACATTAAGAACAGGGAGCCCTGAGGTGGCTCCTGTGGCTCAAAGGAGTAGGGCGTTGGCCCCACATACTGGAGGTGGTGGGTTCAAACACAGCCCTGGCCAAAAAAAAAAAAAAAAAAGAATAGGTAGCCCAACACCCCAGACTCTGCTGACAACAGGGCATGTGCACATTCTGTATTTCAGATGGATTCAAAATCATGGCCTAGGCTTAGCGGCTCATACCTATAATCCCAGCCCTTTGGGAGGCCAAGGTATTTGCTTGAGGCCACAGTTTGAGACCAGCCTGGGCAACATAATGAGACCCCCATCTCTACCACACACACACACTCATAACAATTGGTTGGGTGTGGTGGCATGTATCTATAATTCCAGTTACTTGGGAGACTGAGCTTGGAGGATCACTTAAGCCCCAGAGCTTGAGGATGCAGTGAGCTACAATGGGACCACTGCACTCCAGCCCGGGCAACAGAGTGAGAGCCTATATCAAAAAAGTAAAAAAAAAAACAAATCAATCATGGCTGCAACTGCAAAAAGTGTCCTTCAACATCAATAGGATAAATATTTTCTTTTGCATTATTTCAACCAACTCTATATACACACATATTCTTAACTATGTTTTCTAAAACACTTTAAAACATACTTTAAATGCCTAAAAATGGCTTTTGCCTTCTGTCATGTGAGAACATAGCATTCCTCTCCTTTGACAGATGCAGCAACAAGACATCATCTTGGAAAGAAAGGGCAGCCCTCACCAGAAAACCAAACCTGCCAGTGACTTGATTTTGGACTTCTCACTCTCCAGAACTGTGCTGGACTCTGAACAATGAGAACTGATGGGGTGTGAGCTTTTGGAAGTCCGAACTTGATGAAAAAGACACTAAGATATTTTGAGTTGGCATCATTTAACTCCAGAGAATACTTAGAATAAGACTTTATGGCGGAGGGAGGGGCAAGAAGGCCGACTGGAAGCAGCTTCCGACAGAGGCGCCTGTCCAAAAGAAAAGGTAACCTCCAGAAACTGCCCAATTGAGCTGAAGACTGGGAGCCCAGCCGAGAGAGAGAATTGATAATTGCAGGTCACCTCTGCTGACACAAGCTGCGACTCCAAGAAACCAAGCTTCAGGCAAAAAATGTGAACTACAGTTTTCCGCTATTCTGAACTTCCAGGATACCCTTCCCCCCTTACCTGACGCACCAGAAGCCTGACCTCTGCTGCAACTGAGGGAGGAGGACTTGAGCAGCAACCACCCTCCCTGTCTGCCTGACCAGGCGGCCCACCAGGTAAGAGACTACGGGGCCCCACCGAGCCCCTGCCAGCTCCCAGGCCAGGAACCCCACCGGAACCGCGGGGCTCCTCTCCGCCTGCCGCTGAGCCCACCACCCGTCGGCCAGGGACTCTGCACGGACCCCTGCATGGCTTTGATCTGTGCCCCACAGGTCTCAGCCCACTGCCCAGAGCGGTCAGGAACTTGGGGGGCTCCCACCCAGGGCCTTGGCCCGCCACCAGCAGCGGCAAGGAACCCCACCGGGACTCCTGTGTGGCCCCAATTGGTGCTTGCCTTGGCCTGTAGCCAGCAGCAACCAGGAACTCTGCTGGGTCTCCTGTGTGGCCCCGATTGGCGCTTGCCTTGGCCTGCCACCAGCAGCAGCCAGGAACTCCACAGGGACTCCTGCACAGCCTGATTGGCACCCTGCAGGGCCTTGGCCCGCTACCAGCAGTGGCCAGGGACTCCGCCGGGAACCTGCCAGGCCTCTGCCTGCCTGCCCGGGCCAGGAACTTCAGGAGCCAAACAACCCATGTCCTCCCCTACCCTCTCTGTCTCCATACCAGCCTCACCCGTCTGGCCAGGAGCTCAGGAGGGGCACAACATGTGACCTCCCTCTGGAGCCCTCCTCCCAGCCAGAGACTGCTGGAGGCATGGGCTCCCTTTGCAAAGGACACCGGGTGCACCATCCAACGCCTTGCTGCTTGATCAGAGCATGCCACACTCCGCAGCTGCTCCCACAGCCAGAACTCTCTGGCTGGGGCAGTCCCCAAGGAGCTACATAGGGTCACTCCCTACAAAGATCCAGCAACAACAGAGTGATCCTGCCAGGATCTGATCTGGGAGAGAAACCTCCCCAACTCTGAGGACGGTCATAGGCAACAGTGAAAAATAATCATGAGGCGGAATCAACAGAAAAACTCTGGCAATATGAATAATCAGAGTAGATCAATTCCCCCAAGGAACGACAAGGTAGGTACACCACAAGATT
>CAUYRH010059217.1:0-23580 GCA_963574655.1 Perodicticus potto
TGCCTTAAACAGGCCGGGGGGTTGGGGGGAAAAAATTTAAATAAAAAAAATAAAAAATATTTAATTAAAAAAAAAAAAAAAAAAAAAAAAAAAAAAAAAAAAAAAAGAAAAATAAAAATTGAGCCTCACACGCTACTGTAATCATTGGTAGCCAGTGTTGTCTCTTTGTGCGTTTGTTTTCTCTTTTATATGGTAATTATAGCATTAATTTATAGACAAAGTGCTACACATAAACTTAAATGGAGTAGAGAGCTTAGAGGAACCAAGTTGCACACAACAAAACATGCAGGAGCTCTTAAATTAATTACAACAGCAGAAAACAAAATTTGAGAATAAGGTATCTCCTATGTCCTGAGGCAACTTTAAGATATCCAAATTTATTTTCTCATAAAACTACCAACCTACTTTTTCACCATCACCTCCTCCATTGGTACTATTAGTCCAATAGTTTGAGAAATATGGGATGCTAGGTAAATCCTATCATTTTGTTCTCGGGAGTACTGGGTCCCTAAAGAAGGAAGTAATTTGTCTAGGGTCACATATCATGCAGTAAAGTTGATACCACAGGATCCAAATCCCCACACTGGCTTTTGTCTTCCACAAATTGGTAGACTAACTGTTCTCAGGGACCCTTCTATTTCATAAAAAACAAATAGGGCCAGGCATGCTGACTCATGCCTGTAATTCTAGCACTCTGGGAGGCCAAGGTGGGAGGATTGTGTGACCTCAGGTGTTCAAGACCAGCCTAAGCAAGAGAAAGACCCCATATCTACTAAAAGTAGGAAAAATAAGGGAAATGTTGTAGTGAGTGTCTGTAGTCCTAACCTCTCACGATGGCCTGGGCAACAGAGTGAGACTCTAAAAATAAAAAATAAAATAACATAAAAACTAGGTTACAGATAGAAAAAAATGTAGATGCATTGCTGGTTTCTTCAAAGATAAGAAAGATTTCTATAAACACTCTGCCTACCCTCCCCCCAAAACATTCACAGATACACAAACACACACACACACACACACACAGCGTGACAAAAAATGTATGCCTATTTTGAGAAAGGAAAAAAAAACCTGTATTGAATTTGTCATACTCACATTTGACTTCTGGATTTACAAGATGTGCTCAATCACCCCCTGGGTGAAGGGCTTTTCTACAACTTCAACTTAACCTTGACAGTGAGAACAAGAAACCTAAAAATTTGTTCCCTCATAGTAATTTGAAATAAATAAATAAATAAATAAATAAATGAAAAACATGACTCATGTTCATCTTTTGTCATCAGTATGTATTGAGTACAGTTTTTTTCCCTACTTAAAATGTGTGTATGTTTTTTTGGCACCTTCTGTATACATGTGTCTCTGCTAGTAGAAAGTGTGAAAAAAGGGCAGATGAGAGAAGTGGCAAGGGCTTGAAGGTAGGTATCTAGGCAATTTCTGTATTGGGATAACTGAACCTTCAGCCAGCTTAGCAGTGGAATTCTGGCTTTGAGGCATAAGCCAGGGCCCTCAGTGGGAGCATGAGTGTGTTGGGCTGGGGGCACACACAGGTTGGAGAAGAGGCAGACTCACCCCTCTATCTCATAGTTTTTTCAGTAATCCACACCACAGCAGTGGGGATAAGGGGGTGTCTATTGTTTGCTCCCCATTGCTAAGGGTCTTTCTGAGCCACTTGGTAATAAGACAACCCCAAGTGAGGACATTTCTAGGTCAGGATGAATGATTTCCCCAAAGGGAAAGTGAGACTCAATGTGAGGTCTTTCTGTGCACCCAAGAGTCCTCTGCTGTAAAGAAGAGGATAGAGCTAATGACTATTATTTCTAATAATTGCAGAAGTATTATAGTGCTTAGCTTCTGGAAATTCTGACATGTGCTAATGAGGACAAGTTTGCAAGTATGATGGACAGAAGGGTAAGTTAATTTTAGTTCTGCTACTGATTCTGCCAACGAAGACTACTGATCAAAAGGGCCAGAGGTATAGAAGTATTGCTAACTCAGGTAGTATTGCTAACCCATCACTATTCTGGAACTGTCCCAGAGCATTGCAGTCAGCAAAGATGAGTTTGGCATCAACAAAAATGGGCCATTCATACCTATCTTGCCTAGTCATGGTCCCAGTTGCAAGACTCTAAGTCCAATAAGGATACAGTTTATTTTTCATTCATTATTGTGTCCTGAATGCTTAGACGAAAGCTCGACACTGAAGAGGTAAATGTTTTATTTTGTATAAATGAATTATAATCAATTTACAAAATAATCAGTTGGTGTCCTGGGGAAAGCCTGGTCACAAAGGCCAGGCTGTGTTAGCAGATTTCCCTATAAATGCTATGGTCTGTGGAAGGCAGTTAACCTTCAAGATCTCACCACCTTGCTCATTTATTAATATAAAGTAAAATCCACATGCATATTCCACTAGACTGTTACAAGAGTTTAAGAACTGTAAAGTGCTCTACAAATATTAAGCATTATAGTAAGTTTAGCACTTAAGCAGCACTTAATGCAAAAATTATAAATGGGGAAAGAAATTTAAAAAATAGACAATTATTTAGTGTCCATCAGTAATATACTAAAGCATTTTACATATGCTACACCACATAAACTGAAGCAATAACTCTACAATACAAATGTTACTATCCCTAATTATTAGAGAAAGAACATAAGGCTTAGGTAAGAAATCAAATTTGAACTGGTTGTAGAGAGCACTATGATGGTTTCTGTCTCTCCACTGTATCTCACTGTTTCTTGGGACATGGAAAAGGCAGAGAGCGATACTAGGTAAAATGGAATTAAGGGCTTAATTTTATAGTACCAATTATAATAGTGAAATTTGCAAATCAAACCGGGAAATGTTTAATAAACAAAGTAGGGCTTTAACTGAGGTGTGAAGGCTGGGTGGAATTTTTTCATCTGAATGGAAAGGGAAGGCTGGATCAGCCCCCAGCACACTGGAAGCCACTGGCACCTGGGAAGGCTCAGCAGCAGATATACCTACATATGAGAGAAAGCTATTTTGAAGACCTAGGTAGAGACAATATAGGGGATTAGAGGACATAGAGTTGACTTACTTTTCTTCATCTGGATTATACACTAAAACAATGAGCCCTTTCTGTACTATTACTATTCTCCATTCTATTGCTATTACTATTCTCTGTAATTTGTCTGTACTATTACTATTCTGTACTCAAGCACTATTACTTATCCAGGATGCAATGTTCTCCAGAAGACCAGGCAGGAGCTAAAACTGATGATTGGATCAAGACTTGTCACTGAGGAAGGTGGCAGAAACCCCACATCAATCTTCCTCTCACCAAATCACAGAAATTTTGGGAGTGATGAAAGAGATGCTGGAACAACAGTATGTGCATAATAATATGAGCCATTTATACAGATGTTAGATAGATGTTTCCAGAGAATCATTGAGGATTTGAGATATGGAAAGAAATACAAACATCAGTTACAAATCACACAATTTCTAGTTGCAACTGCCGATGTGTTAAACCCATGGACATTGCTTCTGCTGTAGTGGTTGAGGGCCTAAATCTTCTTTGGTGCCCCTTAATAAAAGCTTGCATTTTAGTAATTTTCAGTTCTAGCTGTACGTCAGAATTACTCATAGATACATTTAAAAACTATATATACCAGGGTCTCACATCCTGAAATTGATTATTTATATCTAGGGACTCCTGGAATCTGGAGTTTGAAAATTCCCACCTAACTATTCTAATGCAAGGCTACAGTTGATAACCACTGGCATTGATCTTTCACAAATTCTGATCCACACTGTTCATGAATTAATAGCATTTTTAAGAGCTGATATGATTCTTGTAGTTCCACGAATATCATCCTTGGCTGAGCACTATAGTCACATGATATTTTTCCCAAGAATAGGGTTATAAGCTCCATATGAATGTTGTATAGAGAATAGATTCCATATTTCTAAATAAACTTATTTTTGTCATAATTTTAGATTAACAAATAGTTGTTCAGGGAATTTTCTAAGCTTTCCCTAATTTTCTTATCTTACCTGTCCTCGACTTATTTGAAAAAACTAAGGCATTAAGACATATATATATTTCTACTAACAAGAGACTTTATTCAGATTTTATCAGCGGTTATATTAATGTTCTTTTTCTGCTGCAGTATTCAATCCAGGATAACACATTACATTTAGTGGATTCTATATTTTAAAGATGATTTTAAAGTCCATTTTGATATAGGGAGTTCTGAGACCACTATTTGTAACTGCAAACCTAATCCAAGCCTCTCAATTTCAAGATAACAAAGAACATTTTTAAAAAACTCAGTTGAGCCTCAGTTAACCCAGCTCTATGACAAAAATGTCAAGCTTTATAACTCCTGCTCACCCCATCATTCCACATTCGATCATGAAAATGCTCCAGATGATTTCAAAGGAGCTTATGAAACCTCGTGAAAATAAAACCAGTCACGATATCCGGTAGCAGTGAAGATATTTGAACACCTGCCGGAGTTGGAAGAGTTGTTAATGCCCCAGTAATGGGTTTGAGGAAAATTTCCTATCCTAGATATTTCATTAATTTCGGGTATAAATGATTGATAAGATTAGATTTGTGGTTAAGAATTTACCCATGTTCTTTACCCATAGTAAAATTTACCCATGTTCTTTACTCAACATTGCCAAAAACAGTTTTTCATCAATAGAAATAATTAATGAAATATTTCCACTTCTTATGTAAAGGAAACAGTTTCAATACCTAGAAAATAATTATGAAGGCAGAAATCCTCATTCTGAATAAATCTCTCAGAAGTGCATTTTTCTTTCTCCATTAACAACATCTTTAAAAAAAACTACAAAAACAATGTAAGAAGTTGAGAAAGTTACAGACAGACAACAAAAACATACATACATGTGTGGGTACACACATAAGCACACTGTCCTTCAACTGTGAAATAAAGACTATTTGAAGTAAGTTCCTTATATTCTCTGCTTAAGGTACTTTGATTCACCCCCTGGGATTACTTGGATAGATTTCACACTTCAGCTAGTCTAAACCATTGTACCTTGATAGAAATCTGTTTAATTTCTTTAATTTTCTTACATGAGGGTGTTTAGCTTCTAATATTCAGCATTGCAATCAATGTCTTAGGTTCTTTTTAGGTACTAAATTCTGACCTTTGCCAAGCAAGGTGATACGTTAAAGAAAGTAATAAAATGAGGAGGGCCGGGCACGGTGGCTCACGCCTGTAATCCTAGCACTCTGGGAGGCCGAGGTGGGTGGATAGCTTAAGCACATGAGTTTGAGACCATCCTGAGCAAAAGTGAGACCCCAGTCTCTACTAAAAATAAAAAATATGAGGCAAGAGGATCACTTGAGCCCAAGAGTTGAGCTATGATGCCATAGCACTCTACCCATGGCAACACCTTGAGACTGTCTAAAAAAATAAATGAATAAATAAATAAACTACATCTCTAAAACAAAGTAAGAAAATGAGGATATTTTTAGACAGAAATATACATAATCACAACATACAAAATGTATTTACCTGGGGTAATAGTTTGCAAAATGTCATCTCCCTATTTGAGATTTAGGAGAACCCTGGAAGATTCTATGGACACCTCCACTCACTATATATGCTTCTCCTTTGAATGTCAGGTATTATTTCTTGGTAGTAATAAAATTAACAACAAGGAAACCTTGAATTTATAAGAATCCACTGACTACTTACTATGTGTCAGTAATTGTATTGAGTTTTAGTAATAAAGAGCCTTTGTTTAACCTTGATATTTGCAATTTTGGAGAAACTTTCATAATAACAAATAAATCTAGAGAGTTTTATTAAATTACTTTTATCCTGAAATAAAAGTTCTATAGGGGCTCTGAATATCATCTTGCTTCTTGACTTCTAAATTAACTTTTTACTCAAACAAACAAGTGAAATAGAGGCTATCTTGTTACAGGAATCAGAGCACTGATAATCTCTGAACCAAACATTCTTTTTCAGAATTATTAGTTGCTATTAAGTCAGGGCCAAACTGAAGATTAGATAGAAAACAGTGTTTTTAATATGTGATGATTTGTTGAGCTTAAAACATCTCCATTAATCCATGCCCTGCTGAAATGTTTTCCTCTTGATATTAAAAAAATGTCTAATATCCTGATATAAATCACTAGGTAACTAAAGTGTTTAGGGCTACGTGATAGGTTAAAAATCATCTAACTCAGCTCATCGATTTTTCAGGTGGGGAAACAAAGACCCTGAGAAAGGTAATGGCTTATCCAAGATCACTGATCTACTTGATTATGAACACAAACTACAATTAGGGAATTAGCTATATGACTCTCAGGCCTTCATCCATTTCTACCTGCAACATACCAACTTTATGCTTATTGACAATTTATTTTATACTAATAGTGATAAATGGCCTCATAAATTTTTGAGGTTTAGTCTTGTGGTTCACCACAGAATTTTTACTTTACTCAATTGTCTGAGGTGATTCTAATGTGTCCGCTCTGATATAAGACCATAACCAAGGATAGAAAACCCAGCTCCATTCTATATTATCAGGGACCAGGTGCTGTGATCACTTCTGGAAGTTTTTTTTTTTACATTTATGAGAATTTCACTTTACACCATGACTTACAAACAATGATTACATCAGTGTGTCAATATCAGGATCAAGGCAGGTTAGAGGGCTTGTGTTAAATGCCCCCCACTCCCTAAGTAGACTGTAGCTACAATAGGCAACTGACAATGCCAGAACCACAAGATCATGGAAATAAAATCAGAAAGTCATCTTGTAAATAATTTAGCTCCATCATTTCCTTGACATGTGTCTCAGTAGAAATAAGAGACTTGTTCAAGATTACATAGTGATGCCACATGTCATTTATCTGCTAGAACTGTCATAACAAAACACTATAGACTGGGTGGCTAAAACATCTCCTTTCTTACAATTCTGTGGGCTAGCATTGTGCTTGTAGTTTGTGCTGGTGATGGCCATCTTTCTTGTTTGCAGGTGGCTGTCTTCTCACTATGTCCTCATATGGCCTTTCCTCTGTGTGTACATGGGGAAAGTGAGGTGGGGAGAGAGAGGAAAGAGAGAGAAAGGAGAGTCTGTCTCCAGTGACTCTTCTTTTAAAGACACCAGTCCTCTCTCTTAAGACCTCATTTAACCTTAATTACTTCCATGGAGGGTGCATCTCAATCAAAAACACACTGGTCATTAGAGTTTTAACCTAGAATCAGGGGCAGGGGCATACACATTCAGCCTATAGCAAATACAAATACCAGTTTATATACTGATAGTCAAAAGCTATAGCTTCTAAAATGGGAACTACGTCTAGCAAATACTTCTGTATAATTGTCCATTAGAGTGTATTTCACATTTCACATTGGTATTTTCATTTCAGTGTGGGCTTGGGATATTTTCTGGGTTTACTATACGGTCTGAAATTCTCATATTCTGAAAACACAATGTGTGACGGAAAAGAGAGTGGATATGGGGAACAGGAAAAGCACATGTTGCTCTACCCACTTACATGAGCCCACTGTCAATGTCAGATTCATAACCCTGTTCAGGTGATGTCATATCACTAGCTTGAAATTACCCATGATGGGGGTATTCACACCATGAAAACTGGCACATACAACATATAAGAACCCACCCCGGAAAGCCAATTGTTAAACATTTACCAGCACACCACTAAATATATTTAGTCAATTATTCAGGTATGTGTGGGGGGGAGTGGGATGATAACAGCTTATGATGGAGTCTTTGATCTAAGGATAGCCATTTTGATGTGTAAGAGAGTATGTGGTGTATAACATTAAAAAACATTAGGGTATTGTTTGATAGGGAGAAACATTTGCCCCTGTTGGTTTCAAATCTTCCCTCTGTAAAATGAGATGAATTATACTGAAGGATTAATCTCTTCAAATTAGTCCTGATTTTCTTTATGTAGAAGCTTCAGAGGAGATAATGTATAGTGATTAAAAGAAAAATATTAAGAAACTGTCAAAATTAAATGTGGGATGAGGCCCAGTGATTTAAGAGTAATGTGACTTTGGGTAAGTCACTTAACCAGCCTACATTCTCATGTGCCTATCTATAACATAGGCTTGGTGTATTGCCATCCCCATACAATTGTTGTCAAGAGTGAATTAGATAATGATGTATCTTGCTTAGCACACATTGACTTTTAAGTTGTCAGTCCTTATGTTTTAACTATTACTACTACTGCATCCACTCTATCAACACTGCTGCTATTACTACTAATGAACTTCCTCACTTTACCAGGTGTAAGGCAGAGTTGGGAAACGTGAATGAATGGACAGGGCTATTTCTGGCCCACAGAAGTCAATATTCTTTTTATTACAAAGCAACCAAATTAATAGTCCCTGACATTGGGCTGGCACCTTTCCAATGCCAACAGACTCATAGTTATAAAATCCAAACTTACAAGGCTTATTTCTAAGCAGAGAATTAACAGCAATTAAACAGGTTTCATTGAGAACACCACAGTGGAAATCAGTCTCTACAACTGATATCTTCTGGCAGCTCACTATGATCCAGAGACTAAATGTAAGTTTCCAAGGAAGGAGACAGGGATGATTTCAGAATCCAGAGCAGCATTTGAAGGTGGAAAAATAAGAATCTGGTTATATTTACAGCATGTTTAGAAATGGGACATGGAAAACTCTCATAGGCAAAAAACTATGCATTTCGCATATTACGCAGGAAGTGGGCAAATCTTTAAGGACAAATTTAGTGTGGAAGGAGAGTGCTACATAGGTCAAGGACATGGATCTTATTTAGGAAATAGCTGTACTATTTTGAAATACAGTTTAGCCAAAGACAAGGTAAGGAGTCCTTATCTTTATTTATTTATTTATTTATTTGTTTATTTTTGAGACAAAGCCTCAAGCTGTCACCCTGGATAGAGTTCTGTGGCAACACAGCTCACAGCAACCTCCAATTCCTGGGTTCAAGTGAGTCTCTTGCCTCTGCCTCCCACAGGCGCCAGCCACAATGCCCGGCCATTTTTTGGTTGCAGCCATCATTGTTGTTTGGCAGGCCCGGGCTGGATTTGAACCCGTCAGCTCAGGTGTACGTGGTGGGCGCCTTAGCCCTTTGAGCCACAGGTGCTGAGCCAAGGAGTCCTTATCTTTAATAAAGGATAATAATGTGCATTTCTCAAAAGACCATTGTGAGGATTAAGTAATATCATCCATGGAAAGCACAGATCATAGTGCCTAGAGCAGAGTATAAGCCAAATAAGTTGAATTAATCGGGTGTTTTATTATCAGCATAACTGTTGTCTCCTTCTTCTCTTCTGTCTTCTTTCTTTATCTGTCATCATCCTCTTTTTCCTTCACTGTTATCATCATCATCATCAAAATCATCCTCTTCAAACTTTTATAGAGCTCAAACTATGGGCTGGGAAATCTTCTCTATGTAATAGTTATAATACTCTAGTGTAGATATTCCATCTGCCTTATTTTATAGATTAATAACTGGGGACACAGAGAAGTGAAGTAACTAGCAAAATCTATGTCACCAGTTAGTGGTAGAGCTAAGTTTTAAATCTAGTCATCTTGACTTAAGAGCTGGTGCACACTCAAACATTTCTATTTCCATGTATTTGCCAATTTTTGCAAAAATATGAATTCCTTGAAGTCCTTCTTTTAGAATCATTGCCTTTGAGAGTCTGGTCTCAATTTTGTCATCTGGCTATTTGAGTGGGGAATAGATTGTAATCATTAATAAGATTGCATTAATCTATTTCTCAGAAGTACTATGTGATAGCTGGTAATTCAAGACCTGAGTTTATTCATGCACAAGTATTTAGAGATGGCTGCTAATCTTGATGAGGAGATTCAAGTGGTGAAAAGATAGACATTGTCCAATTTGCCGTGGAACTTAAGCTCTGGTGGAAGAAACAAACAATGAACTAACAGGAGAATGGAAAACATTTTTCTGTAAATAGAAAGTTAACATTTTATGCTTCGAAGGCCAATGGTCTCTGATGCAACTACTCACTTTTAACATTATAGTGAAAAAGCAGTCATAGATGACAGTGAGGTAAATGGCTGTGTTCCAACGAAACTTTATTTACAAAAGCAGGGGACAGGCTGGAATTGATTTTCATGCTATAGTACACGGGCTTTTAAGTTAACACGTAAATGAATATATAAGTTGCCACAATATTGGTTAGCTATAAATGCTGAGTAAATAATTAATACAGGTGATATAATAGAAAGTGACTTAGTGGGGTTTTCCTTAGATTGTAATGATTGAGAGGATCATCGTAATGATTCCTTCTCTCTTGGAGAAGAAGATACTTAAACTGAAATTTTGACAAAATGAAGGAAACAGACACATGAGAATTGGAAGAAATAGCATATGGGAAGAATGTAAAGATTCTAGAGGAGAAAGTCCTAGGAGCTAGGAAGGAGGAAGGAGAGTGAAACAGGTTTGAAGGGATGGTAGTGGACATATGTCAAAAGAATTTGTAAGCTAGATTACTATTTTTTAATTTCATTTTAAATGAGTTGATACATCATGGCAGAGTGTTATAGAAGTATGTGACATAATTTATTTTGTATCAGAAAAATTATTTTGGGGGATCCTGGAAAAATTATAGTAATGGTACAGTTTTATTTTCTTTTACTCTCTACCTAAAATAGAGAAACAAAGTAGCAAAAGTAAGAAACCACTGGGTCACATGTACAACAAAATGTGGTGACTGGACATTTCCCAAAACACTAAACTATAAAGCAAATTGCTGTCATCCATAGGAACCTCAAAATACCAACATTCGTGTGATAAAAACAAACAAACAAACGAAAACAGAAGTAATGGGGAATCAAAACCCTGAACAAAAGCAGATATTCACAAGACACATAGCAAGTTAATTTGAAAGAGGTAGATGAGGGATTTTGGCCAGAGGAAGACAAGTGGACTGTGAAAAGGACTCACAAGTGTTGGATAAGTAGCTCAGCACAATTATCTGTTCATCAGCACTCCCATCTAGAGAAGAAGTCCTCACACTCAGGAGAAACTGCTGTAAATAAATCAAAGCCGTGCAGAACAGTGACACCACGTATCATAGGCAAAGACGGTTTTCTGACAAAAGTTGGAGAGGGGAACAGATCCAGAACATCTTATGGAGCAAAACACTGTATTTATGAACATATGAACATACATGATCATACCAGTAGAGCGAGCTCCAAAAAGTTAGAAAAGCTATGCTAAATAACACCTCCATTGAAAATTTCAGGAAAACTATTTTTTTCATACATATAACCAACAGAAACACTGAGATTAAATCTTACGCAAAGTTATTACAAGACCAAAGGGAATACGGGACAGTAACATCCCTTTGGAAAAAGAAAAGCAGCTCACCGAACAGAGCAAAACTGTAAACTAGCTCGGTAAACAGCAAGATGAAAGAGATTCATGAATGACGTAGGAACTCAAATACAGGGGAAAGTCAGAATCAGAAAGGGCACACAACAGTGAGTTGATAAAACAGAGGAAATAGTAAAAGAAAAGAATTCATTTGAAATATGGAGATTTAACCATAAGAAATACAAAAATTAGTAAACATGACAGACAAGGCTTCATGATAAATAGATGGAGTGAAGGGAAAAAAGGAAAGCTATTAAGAAAAATAAAGATAATCTCACAAATAGTGACAGACATTGATATAAGCAAAGATCTATTACACATATTAGAATCACTAAACAGAAAAAACTCATAGGAACAGAACAAATAAAGTTGTAATTCAATAAAACATTTTTGAAATAAAACAAGATTTAAAATTACATGTTGAAAATGTGTACTACATACCTGAGAATATTGAGCAGGGAAGATCACACCAAGACACAGGCCTATAAGATTACTAGACTTTTAATAAGAAAAAGACTTCAGGCATCTAGGCAAAGAGATCAAGTGCTTTACAAGGGAAAGAAAAATTATCGATAGATTTTTTTCACCAGCTATGCTTTACGTCAGAAGAAAATGGAGTCATATATTTAACATGGAAAGATAAAAAAGAGAACAAAGAGTTGTTATCCAGCAAAACTGATGCTCACTTACAAGGAACATAAACTATTATCCACTTTCAAGAACTAAGGGAATGTTGTTCTGATAATCTCTTCTTAAGGAATCTGCTAGAGAACAAACTGATCTTTTTTATTTTACAGCTCTGAACAGTGGTAGCATGAGAATGGTTATTGTAAGAGTACTTTGTAGGTAATGTGGGATAAAGCAAATGAAAGTTCATGAAATACTTTGATTATATTATTCCCGATAGCCTCAAGAACCAAGATTTTTGGTGTACAAGAAAGGTGATGCGGGCGGCGCCTGTGGCTCATCGAGTAAGGCGCTGGCCCCATATACTGAAGGTGGTGGGTTTAAATCTGACCTCGGCCAAACTGCAAAAACAAAAAAATGGTTGGGCGTTGTGGTGGGCACCTGTAGTTCCAGATACTCAGGAGGCTGAGGCAGGAGAATCGCCTAAGCCCAGTGTTGGAGGTTGCTCAGTAAGACTCTGTATCTACAAAAAAAAAAAAAAAAAAAAGAAGGGTGATGCATCATTTCTCAGCCTTTTGTCTAAGGTCAAGTGTTAAGAAGGGTGATGCAGAAAACTCAAGCTTTTAAAAAGAAACAAACAAATGAACAGTGAACCCTCTAGTTCTAAGTTTGGATCAAAAGTATTAGTATGATACTGTGCTCCCATATCTATTTCTATATATCAATATCTATATTTGCATATTTACTGCTTTTTCTTCTAGTTTTTCACAAAGAAAATGCAGTACCAATAATTAGATCAGTAGTTGTGATCATAGGTAGTGCACAGAATATGGTCTTGAAATATCATTTTTAACTTAAAGAAAAACAAAAAGAGACAGCAAGATTTCATGTAGATATTACTATTCCCAATTGAAAAAAAAAGAAATAACTGTTCCCAAGTTTGGAAATTTACAAGCTCATTTAAAAGAGTGCCTTGTCATTCCAAATATTGGGAAACAATAAAGACACGTCGACTAGGTCCAAGAGTCATTCTTAAGGGTGTTCTCAATGGCCAAAAATTAGACAATTGAGCTTCAAAATAAATAATAAGTACAAGTGTTTGAAACCTAACAAATATGTTAAAATCCATGAGTTTCTAATGATATTTAGAGACAATCCAAAACAATACCAAAAACTTATTGGTCATATTTGGAAGGTAATAGAGGATCAGATCTTTATCTAGAAAACCAGTAATTAACGGGAACATTCAGATGCTTTTCCTACCTTTTTCCTATAAGCTGTAGCATTGGCTAATCAAACAGAACACGAGGGAGACATCTTTCAATAAAATTACTCTATCTCATAAATAGAGACAGAAATGAAATAATTTGAATATCAATATTTGTCAACTAAATGAATTAATAGATTCAGGCATTGAGCTGCGACAAGTGAGAACATCTCCAAAAGAGAAGTGAGCAGATGTGACATGCCTCCAAATGAAAACACAAACACTCTAGTCTTGCCAAGAGGAGTGAACATGAGTGTGATCAGGGCTCCGGAGCCAGCTGCCAACGCACAGCCCCAGGGAGCATGTGGACCTGCACCATGACCTTGTAATTAACAAAAGCCAGTCTATGGGAACCTCTACAAGAATCCCTGGGCTATTTAACAGAATAAATGGTAAGAAAAAGAAAAGAAAGGAATAGTAGTGGTTTCAGATTAAGAGTTTAATAAATATAAGTTAAAAGATAAACAAAAAAATTCGAGGATGTCTGGCAACAAAACAATTTTAGTAAACGCATATAAAGAAAGGATTATTATAAAAGTGAGGATAGTGGTTGCTTTTTAGTGGAGGGTGGTATTTGCCCAGAAACATCCAGACACATACAGGGGCTTCTCGAATGGACAGCAAAGTTCTGTGTTCTTGCTAGTGGTCTTGAAGCCATTTGCCCATAAATGGTCCATTATCCTGTATATTAGTTTTTGTATTTTTGCATGTTTTAGGTTTTACAATAAAATAATTAAATATAGTATCTGGTCTTCTATAAGGAGTTGGACTTTAAAAGAAGGAAATATTAAAACAGAAAGTCAAGATTCAAGAGCTATTTTAGTAGTCTAGGCAGAAAGATGAAGAGGAGTTTGCCAAGATTCCTCCTTGTTTTGGAGAGAAAACTAGGCATCATTTGGGCTGCACTCTTCTTCCTTGTAAATGATCACTCAAGCTTTCGAATGGGGATGTAGAGACAGGTATGCAAATAAGAGTGTTCTGATAACACTAAACATCTTCCCACTTGACGGAGGTTTAAGAAAGCACTTGGGATTCTGAATATTTGGAAAGATAGCCACGTTTTTAAAAAGTGAATAAGCACAATTGGGTAAAAAAATTTAATAGCTACCTAATTTTCACTATGGACATTGTTTCGGTAGGACATCTGAGAGTCATAAAGTTCCTCTTATATTTAACACTTTTTCTATACTATTTGACTTATTTTATACCAGTGCATATGAGTTTATGTTGAGGAAAACCCTTAAATGTGGAGGAAAAAGATTTCACAATCTATAGGTGTCCCACAAATCCATTAATACTATAAAATACTTTTCATAGGTTGTTAACTCCTAGAGAAGGGCCTTATCTTATTTATCAGTGGATTACTTGCTACACCCTTCAGATATTTCTGTGCAAGGAGGCGCTAGATAGAGCACAATAGACCCTCTATAAGTTGACCACTCAAGTGACTATAACAAACGGGTTATAGCATGAATTACTAGGCCTACTACACTAATATGTACAGGTGGTACATGACCAGTCTATGAAAATTAAGTCAACTTAAGGAGGTGGTCAATGTAAGAAGGTGCTCAACTAAGGTGTTCTGCTGTATTTGATAAATTAAATCTAAAATTAGATGCAAAAATGCATTTAATTATTAAAAAAATAATAAATATCTATAAGTAAATTACATCAGTAATTTACATAACAAATTCACACTTTAAACTTGATCTTTACCTGTGAAAATATATTTTAATTATTACTATTGAAGCCAGAAATGATAAAAATGTATTAGAGTCTCAGATGGAGAACTGCAAGGATAGGAAATGAAACTTACGGATGGGACAGAATTGAGTTTGATGCCTGAGGTTAGTACTTTCTAGTTTTGTAAATTTGGGAAAGTCACTTAAGCCACCCAACCTTAATTTTCACATTTGCAAAAGGGTGTAAAGTAGGAGAGATAATTATGTTATAGAAAAATGTAGAGCTTTTTGTTTATGGCTCTGTGCTCCTATGCACAGAAAGTTCAATAAACATGAGTTTCTTTCTTTCTCAGGAATTATATTACTTGAGACTCTTCTACCAGTTCTAAACCTAGCTGCCTTTTTACATGTGAGCTAAGCCCGGGTGTATCACATCCTGCTGAGTGCTTTTGATCTTGAACGGGTCAGCACTGCCATCAGGGCTGACATTTATTTCCCAGTACACCTTGGGTGACTCTGACGTTGATACCAACGTGACCTTAGTGGCTTCCCTAATAATCCCTTTCCTCTACACAGTCACCTGCTGTCAGCAGCTGCCTGTGCAGAAGTAACTGATTTCCAGTCCCATCAGAGTCCTAATTAAAAGTGCACTAAATTAAACTAGAATGCATGGAAAACAATTAGCTCTGTCTTTTGTCTCTCCATTCAAATCCATAATGCAGAGCAGCCAGGTGTCATGTTCAACAAATCTCCATCACTTGATGACTAGAGAAAGGAATGGAGTTTAAAAAGCTCCAGAGAATTCCCCTGCAGGTCTATTCTGGCCTTTTGATCTTTGCGGTGATTCAATCGTCAGGATGCTTCTGTTTGAATCTCCAATTCTCAACATCTCCTTCACCCATTTTCACTTTTTTGTTTTTTTTTCCTCAGGCAAACAAACAAACCTCAACACAGCTGTCTCTATTGCCACTTGTTTTTTCTTTCCTTTTTTCTTTTTTTATTTTCCTGGAGGATTAAAAAATATTTTCAGCAAAACACCAAACACTCATGTTTGTCATTTTTTTCCCCACAGAATTGAAGGATATAAGACAGATACCAGTTCACCCGACTAATGTTAGTAATTGCCCTAACATTACTCACGTGCCTTAGCAGTATCCTTGCCACAGTAAACATAGTTACTCAACCCTCAATCAGCCATGATGCTATTTGTCCAAACATATGCACCACTGCACCTAAACTTTATGCTGATTCCAGTATCTAGGCCTTTGCTATATGCCCTTGAATATACAGGGAAATGTTATAAACCCCCTTTTGAATTAGGGCTCTTACTTAATCACTCCAGCTCTTTCTGTTCCCCAGACCGATAGCGTTTGCTTCCCCTTCTCCTAAGGAAAATGGTTGAAAATCTCAAATTAAAAAAAAAATTATGCCACACTATCTACTGTTTGTAAATAAAAACAAATCTTTTAGAAAAGCAGATCTCAGAGAGAAGAGATTTAAAGGATAATTAAAAGGAAAAAGCACAGGCTTCAGAATTCCTGGCTTTCAGTTCAAATCCAGATTATTTGCTATTTATCAGCCGTGACTTTGAGTGCATTTCACTGAGTCTCAGTTTCTCCATTAAATCATAAAGTAAAATTGTGATAGTAATGTACTATCCATGCTGTGTAAATATTTTGAAGATTTGAGATGGTTTCTATAATACTGTAGTGTGGTTCCTGTGATATATGGAAGGTAGTATTGTCAGTGTGAAGGAGGTCAGTCTGGCTAAAATAAAAAATTCATGCTGGATTGTTGTCCAGAAACGGAGGAGAGGATAGACCATGGAATGCAGCAAAACAAAATTTCCACTTTCTTAGGATGATACTATGACTAACAATAATCTAATGCAATGACCAGTTTTATAAGTTTGTGGGAAGGTAATAGAAGTGTTGGAATAAATGGTAGTTCTCTTAACAATATTTAGTTTAAGGCAAGCACACAGCACAAATGCCACTGGTCCCCATCTTGTCCCCAAGCTAGAGTCCACCATTCCATCCTATGTCCCTTTCCCAAGTTAAGAACATCTTCTCAGAATTCTTTACAGTTGTTAACTTATGCAAATGATTTCTTATAGCTTCTAGTCCACAAAGTCTTGAGTCCACAGTCAATGGTAATAAGGTCAGCTTTCCAGTCTTCATGTTTTCTTGTTCAGAAAGTAATCCATCCCAGGTACTCATGCATGCACAGGGCTTCGGGCTTGCATGAAAGACAGTCACAGTGACAATTCTGGGAGACCCCTGCAGCAGTGATGGTGAGAAACAGCATTCAGACACTAGACTTTCTGTCCTTTCACTTGAAGGCACAGAGATACTCAAGACAAGTCCATAACAATTACAACATAATCACCTCCGTGATATAACAATGCCTCACAGAGTCTATAAGAACATCCAGTTATTACAACCTTCACTCGGCCACCCTTTGGCATTATTTTGCTAGTTGAGAACTGTTTACTGCCTTGTAGAACTTTCATACAATCTCATGAGACTAAGTACTCCAATGTTCCAGTAAATACCCCATCATTTTTTTGGCTCCTCTGATGTTTTACACACCTCTTATCTCTCATTGGTAGCGAGAGGTCAGCACTGTACAAGCTTCTCAGCTCAGTGCTTTATCACACAAGTATCACTTCACGATAAGCCTTTGTAGTTGTTGCCAAAGGGAACTGGACATCGACATCTGGTCACTCATCTAGGATGGGCTTGCAGCACACCACTGTGCTGTTGGGGACCATTGTTACAGAAAAACAAAGCTTGTGGCAAAACTCATGACGGGATGTTGGTCTGGTTAAAGGTAGAGGCAATGCTCAGGGAGTCCTTGGGGCTTAAAAGGGAAGAACAAAACCTCAAGGGAATCATCAGAAAAAAGAAATGTAGCCCTATGGAATTGAGGGGAAATTCTTACTCCCTTTAATATTTCTACCAAAAAGAGATAAGGAGAGCTCCCAAGCAAAGTTCCATAATTAGATATATCAAGAAGGACATTCCTAACAAATGGTTTCCAATGGGAAAGGGAATAATACAAGTAAAAATGATATAACTCACTGGAAGCTGGAACAAGAGTGGAGGCAATTCTATACCGCCTTCCCAATGCTATCAGTCTTATCTCCTTCACAAATCCCAACCACCCTATCTTTTTTCTAGGAAGAGTGCTTCCTTCTGATTTGGTTAATTTGGCTCTCTTTGTATGAATAATTCCACCTTTCTCACATAGCTTTCCACTTTGGCGGGTGCCAACTTACATTCTTGGATTTGAGACACGGGTCAGTTTTAGTCTTAGATCTGAAACACTGGTCAAAATTTATTTAGTAAGGTAGCCAGATGATACTATTGGTGTGACCACATACTCAGTTACATTTTCTAGTGGGTGGTGTGTTGATAATGCAGTTAGCACTGGTGTCACAAAAGTTCTGCTTCAGGTAGGGATGATTCCTCATGGCCTATGTTTTTATATCACAAGAGCCAGCAGTCCAAGAGCATATCTTTATTTATACCACCTTTGCTCACCTAGGCCATTGTTATCATTAGAACATGTTTCGGTGTTATGGACTACTTGTACTATTGTACTTTAGAAATATTACATTAGCTATTTTTTGTAATTTGATGACCTGTTGTCTTATTTTTTACTTAGAAGTTTAAAAATCTCTTATCAATGTGTGTTTTTTAGTTAGTTATCTGATAATTTTCACGTGTGCAGTGCTTACTCTCTTTTCTCTTTTGTTTTCTAATTTATGTTTGTTTTAATTTTCTTCTTAACTCTACTAACTAACCTTCTAATATAATTAAGATAGGCACTGAGAGTCGGAGGGAAGAGGAGAGAGTGAGTGGAGGGAGGAGGGCGGGCATTTGGTAGGCTCTTGCCTAATGTGCACAATGCAAGGGTACATTTCAAAACAACTAAGGGTATATTGTAAATGTCTTACCACAAAAATAAGTAAGTGAAGTGATGGTTATGTTAATTGGTTTTCCTTAAGCATTCCACATTGTATATCAAGTCATCACTTTGTATCCCATAAATATATAGTTATGATTTAATAAAAATTAAATTTAAAAAAATTGGCACTGTATTTACAAGTTTGGCATAATATTTCATATCATATTAGAATATTTAAGAAAACTTGAATCAGAAGGTATAGTGTTGTTCCTGATCCTACAGCTTAGTGGTCCTATACATTTCTAGAGACTCAGGACATCATCCCCAGTGTAAACTGCCTGTCATGATCTCTGTGCATTTCTTCATAAATGAACTCTAAATTTGATTATCATCTTCTCAACAGTCTACAGAAAACACTTTGCCTGCCTGTGAAGTTTTCATTTAATCCTCAGTTTTGTTCTCTCCCTCATTGTCATGTTAACTCCTGGTACCAGAACCTATCACGATTTCTTTTGTGCTTATAGTCCCTGGAGGATTATTAAGAAAAGACAGAACTTGGCTCAGCACCCATCGCTCAGTGAGTCAGGCGCCGGTCACATACAATGAGGCTGGCAGGTTCAAGCCTGATCCTGTGCCTTCTAAACAACAATGACAACTGCAACCAAAAATAGCTGGTCATTGTAGCGGGTGCCTGTAGTTCCAACAACTTGGGAGGCTGAGGCAAGAGAATTGCTTAAGCCCAAGAGTTTGAGGTTGCTGCAAGCTGTGATGACACGGCACTCTACCGAAGGTGAGACTCTGTCTAAGGAAAAAAAAAAAAAAGATGAAACTGTAGTACCCAGCTACTGGGGAGGCTAAAGCAGGAGGATAGCTTGAGCCCAAGAGTTTGGAGTTGCTGTGAGCTTTGATGATGCCATAGCACCCTACCCAGAGCTACAGAGGGAGACTCTGTCTCAAAAAACAAAACAAAATAAAATAAAATTGTAGCTGCTTCCTAGAAAAAAAGAAGAAGAATGAAAGAAAAAACAATAAGAAAAGAAAAACTAATCCACTTGTCAGAATAGTCAGCATATTAGTATATTTTATTCATGCCATTATGGCCATTATATAATAAAGCCCTCTCTTCCTGTCCTTTTACTTCACCAATATTACTAAAATAATCTATATCCAAAGAAAACCAGGGAGGATATTACCAAAAATAATAAGGAAGAAAGCTGTGGATACATTGTTGGTGTTCTTTAGGCCTTGGAGACTTCATGATGCTGTAGGACCTCTGGTTCTAAATGTTAATGATTTCCTGGATTTTTATGATACTGAGTCTATCAGCACCTGGGATTCTTTTTAGGTCTTCCATTGTAGTGAACATTAATCTATCAGTAACTATTACAGTTGTCTAAGCCCCATGAGACAACTGAAGGAAAGACTAAAAATGATGTTATGCCACTGAGTTTGATTGTTGCAAAATAAAAGAATGAGACTAAAATAGGTTATAGTAGAATTTAATGATGGATGAGAGAATATAAAAATCAGAATTTTATCATAATTCTCATGTGCTTAAGCAACAAATTCAGAATAACAATTTTAATTATTTAATAAAGTTGTACATAATAAAGCTTGAGTCTGAGTCTTTCACTAAATTCTGAGTTTGCCACCCTACAATGAGTCCCTCACTTTGCTTACTTCCTAATTATGAGCTGCATGACACTGTATTTTACTTATCATTCTCTTGAACCCCCCAATTTTTCTTCCCTCGTGGTATTTTCATTCTTTTCATCCAAATATGTCTTACTACCCATTTATACACATTTTACTGACTCCAACTTTTAGAAGTTCTGTAGTCTATAACATCCATTTTGTCTTTTTCCAATTTGGTCCCCTCAAGCCAAGATCCCCTACTGAACAACCCTACTGGTAGTTATGTTCATTTGGGTCCTCCTAGAAGTAGGAACCTAAAAGGTATAAGACATATAAAGGATTTTTGTTGTTGAAAATGGGAGACAACACAGCGTTTGGACCATGGTGCAAGTCTGACATCTGTGAAAAGAGAGAGGAAGGACAATTGGAGTAGGAGGAATTTTATACTGCAGTAAAGTTCCAGGAAAGCGTGAGGACAATGGGAAGAACTTCAGTCAATGGCACAATTCTATTAATTCTTTATCTCACTAAAGTGGGCCTGCTTGAACACCACTAATGTGCTGAGACATTGCTTGTGATCAGCCTATAAGAAGAATATTTCAGTCTATCCAGGGGTCAATTGTTGTGGATATCAGTCAGCTGTATGTCCTGCACCAGGAGATCTGAAAATCGCCTTTTTCTAGTTGCCACACAAATTCAATACACAATAGTGAGATTTTAGACATTATTACAAGAGATATTTTTGGCCCAAGTTCTTTTCTCATGACTTTTCCTATGTGACATTCAATCTTACACTGATTTCTTTTTCTTTGAATTTTAACTCAATAACAAGTAGTGAGATTAAAACAGTAATAATAATAATAAAAAAACTCCCAACAACAATAACAGCAAATGCCCAGGATCAGGAAGATTCATAGCTAAATTCTATCAGATATACAAAGAAAAACTGGCACCTATTCCCCTGAAGCTGGTCTGTAAATTCAAGAGGGAGGTGGTTCCTCCCCAACTCATCCTACACAGCCAATATTACCCTCATTCTAAAGCCAGGAAAAGATACAGCAACAACACAAAAAGAAAACTATAGATCTCCTGACAATTAAAAATATCCTCAACAAAATACGAGCAAACCCAAACCAACAGCATATCAAAAGGATAATTCATCATGATCAAGTGGGTTTTATCCCATGGATGTTAGGATGTTCCAACATACACAAATCAATAAATGTGATTCACCACATAAATATAATTAAAAGCAAGAACCATATAATCATCTCACTAGATACAAAAAATTGACAAATTCCAGTACCCTTTCATGATTAAAAACTCTTAACAAATTAGGCATTAAAGGAACATACCTCAAAATAATAAAAGCCATATATGACAAACTCATGGCCAATATAATGCTGAATAAGAAAAAGTTAAAATAATTCCCCTAAGTACTGGAACAAGACAAGGGTGCTACTGTTACTGCTTCTATTAAATATAGTACTGGAAGTGAGAAAACAAATAAAGGTCATACAAATCAGAAAAGAGGATGTCAAACTATCCCTATTTGCCACTGTTATGGTCTTATATCTAGAAAATCCTACAGACTCCTCCAAAGACTCCTAGAATTGATAAAAGAATTAAGTAAAGCCTCATGTTACAAAATTAATGTATACAAATCAGTAGAATCTCTGTACATTAGTAACAGAGATTGCAAAGAGATGCAAAGAGAATAAAATGCCCAGTAATACTTAACCAAGAAGTTGAAAGATCTCTATAAGAAGAACTACAATATATTGATGGAAGAAATCATAGATGACACAAGCAAATGGAAAAATGACTCTTGTTCATGGATTGGAGGAACTAATATTGTTAAAGTGTCCATATAGCCCCAAATGATTTACTAACTCAATACAATGACCATTAAAACACCAATGTTATTCTTTTCAGAATTACAAAACAATAACCTTAACTTTCATATGTAATCAAAAAAGAGCCTGAATAGGCAAAGCAATCTCAACTAAAAAGAACAAATCCAGAAGGAACACATTTCCTAATTTCAAGGTATGCTGTAGGGCCATAATAACAACCAAAACAGCATGGTACTGGTATCAAAGCAGACAAATAGTTCAATGGAACAGAAAAGAGAACCCATAATAAACCCATATAGCTACAACCAATTGATTTTCAACAAAGCAGAAAAAACTTATGCTTGGGAGAGGACAACTCTATTCAAAATAAATGGTGCTGACAAAATTGAATAGCCACATACAGAAGAATAAAACTAGATCCCTATCTGTCACCAGATATAAAATCAACTCAAAATGGATTAAAGACTTAAATTTAAGACCTGACACCATAAAATTCTAGGAGGAAAACTCTTCTGGACATTAGCCTGGGCAAAGAATTTATGAGTAAGACTGCAGAAAGCAAATGCAGCAAAAACAAAAATAAATAAATGAAACTTCTTAAACTAAAAAGCTTCTTCACAGAAAAGAAAATAGACAACCTACAGAATGGGAGAAAATATTCATAAATTATCCACCTGACAAAGGACTAATATTCAAAATACACAAATAACTAAAACAATTCAGAGAGAAAAGAAAATAACCCTAATAAAAACTGTACAAAATACATGAATGGATGTTTTTCAAAAGAAGATGTACCAATGATCAAGAAACATGAAGATCAAGATCACTAGTTACCAGCAAAATGTGAATTAAAACCACAAAGAGATTCTACTATATCCCTGTCAGAATGAACATTATCAAAAAGTCAAACTATAGATGTTGATGTGGATGCAATGAAAACAACACTTGTCTCCAATGTACTCAGCCCTACTATGAAGCTAATTTAAAGGTCTCATATAAAGGCTATAACCCAACTATAGCACAAGAATATGGGAAGGGAGGGGAGGGATAAGGTTGGGGTGGAGGGAGGGTAGTTGGTGGGGCCACACCTATGGTGCAGCTTGGAAAGGTACAGATGAAACTTACTAAATGCAGAATACAAATGTCTTCATACAATAACTAAGAAAATGCCATGAAGGGTATGTTAAACAGTGTGATGAAAACATTTCAGATTGT